>NDGM011138054.1:0-10435 GCA_002564305.1 Octomys mimax | reverse complement strand
TGCCTTGCCAAGCTTGTTCCAAGTAGGTGCTTTAGACCACTGAGCCATCTCGCCAGCCCGAGAGTTATTTTCTTATATTAACCCCCCACAATGGCTGGTATCATTATGTAGTGCATATGTGTACCAATAAAAATAAACAGGTAAAGAAAACTGAAACTAAGAAAGGAAAACCAAAGAGAAAGAAGGAACAAGAGAGGAAATAAGAACAAAGCAAGAAAATGTAAAAAGACAATGTACCTTGGTGCAAAGACCCTGAATTCAATCCTTATACTGCAAACTAAAGAATAGCACAATGGGCTGAGCTTAAGAAGAGATGAGCAGCAGTTTCAATGTTTTCAGTTTCCTCATGGGACATGATAAGGCAATTGATCTGCCATAACTCAGTCTTTAAGATGATGATGAAAGGATCTTTTTCGGATTTTTTCACACATCAGACTCTCATGAATATGCTGTCAAATAATTAATGAAAACTTAAATTGTGAGCTAGGGAAAGCTACACGAATTCACCAAGTTCTACTGTAAAAATCCAAGGAGGAACGTATCTGTTATCGTGCTTACCTGTGGTCCTTGGAGTCTGCCTTTATGGACTAGAACAGCAAAGCGGGATTACCAACAGCGTGTGACCATTTACCACGTTTCAAATCTTGTCCACAGCAAGCTGTCAAATCCTTACTGAATGAACAAAATATATTTTTCTCCATTTGGTTTGTAACTAGTTTTGTTCATCTTGGGAGCCATATATAGTTTTACCTTCCTTTATAAAGTTTGCTTGATTTTCCAACAAATCACAAACATTGCACAGTTTGTACTAAAGGACTATTTTATTGTATTTTATTGCTTTTTATTACCTGAAAAATGTAACAAAAGTTTAAAAATAATAACAGCCAATAATAGGGAATAAGAATAATAAAAGTTATATCCCTTTGCTTCTGAAGTAGCTCACTTCAATTGCATTACTAGAACAATGTGAGAAAAAACTTTTAAAACGTCTAGCAACTTTATCAGGTGACTTTTTTTAAAAGGATGAAAAAATAAAACAGTTTTAACTTAAAGCAGCATCAGAACAACACTGAACACTTGCCTGACTTGGTTGGTTCTTCCACTGGCAGAAGTCTTTTAATTGTCTGTGGAAGGAGAAAGAATTGGCGAGATACCAGGATAGAAATGCATCTATGAGGGCATAACTCAGACCTCAAGTACTTCATGGGACCAGGAAGTTGGTAATTATCAAGTTTAATTTCCAGTCCCTGAAATCTTTTCTAATACACAGAGCTGACCTCCCAGGGGAGAAACACTTTTCTTTGAAGACCAATATCTAGTTTACAGTTATTGAAAAGTGGAAAAACATTTCTTATGCACATTTTCCAATACTGCTTGCCAGTATCTTTTGTTTTTGCCTGTCACTGATCTATCTAGTGCTAGTTTTAGGCCATTCTTGCTCTTCAGTTGATCTCATAGAAATGTTATTGACAGAGCCAACACTTGCTTTCATCATTTATTAGGTGTTTCCAAATGAATAGTTTCCTTTCAATAGCATTTCACTTTGGCGAAAGCTAATTCCTAAGCTTTCACCCTAGCTCTGGCCCAATACACTTCCCTTCTCCCTCTGTATGTGAACAGCAATGCTTCACACAGACTCTGGGCTTCCAATCTGCCATTGTGGAGATAAACCTCTTTGCCCTTTGTTCAAGAAAGAAATTCTGGTCCATTTAAAAATGCTTTATTCCTTAGAATTTTCATTCAAA
Organism: Octomys mimax; assembly: GCA_002564305.1. Classification (NCBI taxonomy): domain Eukaryota; kingdom Metazoa; phylum Chordata; class Mammalia; order Rodentia; family Octodontidae; genus Octomys; species Octomys mimax. The sequence goes on along the minus strand of NDGM011138054.1, from coordinate 8,690 downwards.
ATGTCTTTTGAAATAAAGACAGAGTTATCCTATTCACTTATTATATCGCTTAAAAAGTATTGCTGTAATTTCTTCTTGCAAGCGAAAAGAAGTTCTGAAGGTGGGTTGTAGGCCTATGTACCCAAAGTAAAACGGACTATGGGCACAGTGAATCTGAATTTGTTGGAGATGAGGTGTAATACTGAACTGTGGAAGGAGAAATTGGGTAGGTGAAAAGGGTCAGATCATGAATGCCTTGCTAGTTGGGCTGAGTACAATGTGGATTCTGCCCTAAAGAAATGGAAGAGTCAATGATAGTTTAAGAATTATGTGATGAAAAATGAGGAAAATACTCTCACGATGGTCAGCTCTAGGATGAAAAATCTTGCAATTTTTTTTGAATGTGATTAAATTCATGTTACTGGGAAGTACTAAGACTGAATAGAATTGGAAATGAGATAAAGGATTAGGCCTGAGACTTGTATAGTAGAGAAAAATGACTAGACTTGAAGACATTATGACAAATGAGTAAGATAGATTTAGGCTATGTAAGTCTTAAGGGGGAAAAGTAAGTCCTAAGGGGAGAAGCATTAAAGGCCTATCAAAGGGCAAATTTAGATAATGGAAAAATAATATTTGCACTGCAGGTCTTGGTGAACTACAATGTGTTTGTATGTGTGAAGACAGTATACAATGTGTGACTGTCTCTTGTGCACTCCACTATTTTTTGAATTATCTCTTAATTTCCTGAAAGTTGTATGATTCCTAGAGGTAGTCCTAAGTCTGTAGTGGTTTAAAGAATGCCCTCATCTACATTTGTAGACTCCCAGAGCCTCAGAACATGATCTTATTTAGAAATTATTTAGAAATATATTTATTTGTTTATTTAGAAATATATTTAAAGATATATTGAGTCAAGATGAGATTCAGTATCCAAATCACAGAACTGTGAGAGAATAAGTTCCTCTAGGTGTAAGTCACCAAATTCATTAAGATTTATTACCACAGTAACAATTGTGATAGTTGCACTATAACACAGAGTGATTATATACTGTTTACTGCATTGTCTCTACATGCTAAATACTATACATGGTTCAGGTAAGCCTATGGTAAAATGGGTTGTACAATTATCTTGTGTGTATTAAAGGAGAAAAATGAGGCTGTGAAGTTTTGCGTGAAGTCATACTAGTAGTAATTAGTAAAATTAGGATTCTTAAAATAGCAGATAAATTGAAGAAACACCAAATAAGTGTCTCAGTCACCCCATCAGCTGCTGAGAAATTCCCAGGCAGTGCATTTTAAGCTTTAGAATTCTCTGAAAAAAAAATTTTGTTGAGTTACAGCAATGAATCAGAGTTTCTAACCTCAGTAACTTACCTTGCTTCTTTGTGCAGTTGTTTTCAGTTTCACGTCTGCCTCTGAGCCTTCAGCAGTAACGCTAACTTCATTTTCAACTCAGCTCCCATAGTTCTCTGCACTTAGGTATCTGAAGATTTTACAGTTTCTAAATTCATTTTGTCTAAAGATGTGTTATATGGAGGGTCAAAAATACACAGATTCACATGAATTTTAGTCACGATGAGCCATATGCAAAGTATTTAAGCTTTTAAAATTATTCTTCATTTATCAAAGTGGCTTTAATGGAATGAAGTTGGAGTTTGATGGCATTTCATTGGCGCCTCTGCTCTTTATAAAAGAATTAATTGACTAGTGAGCTTTAAAAAAAAGGAAAGAAAAGAGAGAAGTACCACCTGCTCAAAGTGAATAGAAAACATAACAGCCTTAGCTGTATGTATTAAATGTGAATGCATTTTTAAATTTCTAGGTTACTTGCAATATAAATGTTTATGTTGTTGGATAAATACAGGGGTGATTCTTTGGTTTATAACTACAAATTTTTATTTATTACTAATTTCTATAATATCGTAAGTGCTTCAAAAACAGCTTTAAAAAATAAAAATAAAAATAAAACAGCTTTGATTTTTACATCTCTTTGTCTCATATATTTCATCCAGGAGACCTGTAATTTTTCTGTAAGATCTGGGTGTGGCATTGCCTCCCAATGATCTCAGCATTGGGAGGCTAAGGTGGCAGGGTTACAGGTCCCAGGCCAGTCTCAGCTGCATAGTGGGGTGCTCATTGGTATGAGAAACTGTTGGTTACTGTCCTGGACAGTGCCCAGTTAATGCTTTCATTTTGTTTCCTCACCTTCTTCATTTAAGGTGGAAGCATTTGAGTAACTCACTCACCCTATTCTGCCAAATGAAAAAAAAATACAGAAAGCAAAGTATATAGAGAAAAATATAGTTATCCTTTAGAAAGACTTTTTAAAATTATGACATGAACTATGTGAGTACCTCTTTGTTGATTATCTCCAACAAATTTGGAAACCATGAGTGGATAACAAAATTGGAGATACATTCTCTTTAAAGCCAATTAGGGAGACAATATTTTCTTAATGTATACATAAAGCAAACATACAGTGTTTTTCTGTTGTTGGCTCATTTTTTTTGTTTGTTTATACTGGGAATCAAACTCAGGACCTTACATTTGCCAGACAGGTGCTGTGCCACTGAGCTATATCCCTGGCCCTAGAAATTTGAAAAAGTCTTCAGAGAAGCAATCATCCGTGCTTTGAGGGACTCTGTGACCATTGCAGAGTGGCTGTTCTTTCTGTAAGTGTTTCTTGACAGTGATTCTGGGTAACCTGTGGCTGCTTGCAATCCAGCAGCATTGTCTTGCCTAGATGACAATCAACAGGAAATTTTCTCTGGTAAATGTCAGTACCATTTTATGCAAAAATAAATCATTACTAGAGTTTTAAAGAAGTGGGTTTTTATAACACTTATTTTCCAGTTTAGGCATGGGTTCTTGAAAATTTTGTGTTTATTAATTAAATATGACATTGAAATGTGAAGAATAAAAAGAGGGGGGTTTCTTTGCAAATTAGTTTCTAATAAAAAAAAAATCATTTAATCATGAGATGGATCCCATTCCTTGATATAAAAATTTAACTTTGGAGATTCACAAGAGGTAGTAAAGGCCAGCGAGATGGCTCAGCAGACTAAGTGCCTGCTTAGGCAAGCACAGGGACCTGAGTTTGTTCCCTGGCAGCACATGCTGCATCAGCCCCTCCCCCAGGGCTGCTGAGCTGGCCCACTAAGTCTGGGGGCGGTGACGTGCCTGCAATCCCAGCACTGGGGAGGCTGAAAGCAGAAGGATCACTGCTAGCCCAAGCTTTGTAGTGAGATCCTGTACCAAATACTTTGGAACCTAGACTGCACTATGACATGAGTTTCAAAACTGTGAGATGAGAATATTACTGAAGAATTATTGAAGGCATTGAATAAAACAGACTTGGAAAACATAGCATGGTGCGATTATTGCAGGAGGCTGTCAGTAAAGATTAGATATCATTTTTCCTTGCTCCAAATATCGCTTATTTTCCTATTTAAAATACTATTATTCTTTTTTAAATAAAAAAAAAATCAGAAGAAACTTGTTTTTTTTAGTTAAGGGTACTTGTAAAGAAAACATTACTTAAAAATACATCAAAACTAAAATTGTGTCCCTGTAATTTATGTTTGCATATATATATGCAAATATATATGTGTATGATATATAAAATATCACACAGTTAAGTTCTTTCATCATTACTGACAGTTAAAGTAGTCATAAATTCAAAAAAATTGAAAATATTCCTGCTTCTTGCCAAAATTAAACAAAATATTAGTCATTAAATAGATAGATAAAAATGTAGACAATAATAATAAAAATAGTTTAAATAAACATTATAATTTATTTTTCAGGTACAATAAGCCACTCTACAATTTTTTCTTATGTATACCTCCAGCTTATCAGTGGTTAGAATATTATGTTAAGCTAGTTAAAATAAAATATGATCTGTCTTTTAAACTGCTTAATCCCACTTTGCTAGGACCCAAAGTGCCCCAGTAGGAGATCTTAGCATAACTAGATGTTTTCCATCTTTTAATTACTATGACTAATTTTTTACAGCTCAGTTATGAACCCTTGAAAATAATGAATATGGTGACACATTCTTAATTATAATGGTGCAAATAGCACCACTCTAATTTCAGGCTTACATTGAAAAGGAATTTCTCTGGAATTGAAGCTCTTCTGATTGCTTTCCACATCACGTTTTAAACAAACACTGTGGTGCTTTAGCCTTGACTTGGTTGCCTAGGATACACAGTTAATGTAGCCCTAAGATGCTGCTACCAGTTAAGCTTTGAGGCTGTGTCTGTAAGTGTCGCACATAGTGGCCTTTAATGGAGAAATTCAACAGATACATTTTTGGAGGGTGTGTTCTGATTAGTACGACAATTGATTATAAATTCCAGTTGTTATAATGAAAAGTTATTTTTATTGTAGTTTAGGTTAATTTTCTAAGAGGTAAAAAGTGACTTCTCAAAGGCAAAACTAAAGCAGTGACCTAATTATAAGACACATTCTCACAGAATATAGTATCTATTGTGGAAAAGATAAGAAAATTGCAGTGAGAAATTTTTTAAACATCTTCAATGATGGTAATTTTACTGGCAGTTTTTATGTATTCTGTGTGCTAAGTACATTTTATATTTTTTTATTAAGATGTTGAAAGTTTTATGTTTTATCATGAAAGTAGTATAATAAAACTTAGCAAAACATTTGCGTATTTAGTTAATGAGAGTATTGATGCAAAACAACAGAATTATATACAAATTTGAATATTATTTGTATGATTCATCACATATCTCATAGTAACAAGCTGTTTCTCATTTCCTTTTGTAGTATATTGTTAATGTTTCACTAAAAGTGAGGTTTGGTCTAAGTATGAGGTGAAAATATAAATCCGATTATACATTTTTGACCAGAAAAATTTATCTGGTTTTAAAAATCAACAATATTTACTTCTACCAAAAAAGTGAGTTATCTCCTAGCCTGATTTGAATGCAAATATAATTGGAGTTGTGGAGTGAAAGGAAAGATCCAGCTCGAACCAGTAGGTGGTGCTTGAGTTTTAAGTGCACTTAGAATATGGAATTTTGAAATCCTTGCACAACCTCCAGGGATAGCTGTTCTTACATTATTTTATCTTGCAGAGCTCATTACATTTATAACAGGAAAATATTATTTAGGGCCTCTGAATTATCAGAAAATTGATCATTTAACTCTCTCACAGTCTTCCCCTCATCTCTAGTCACTGTTCCCTGCTCAATAGTCCCTTAAGGCAGCTACACTGTCAGGGAGGAAGGAAGAAATCTTTCCTTCAAAACAGAGCACCTGGATGGTGGGGGCAGGAATATATTATTGCTATAGTCAGTTATCACACCTGAGCTTCACAAATGCTGCCTGTGTGTGCACCATTTTCCAAGAGGGGAGAGATTCAGGGAAGTCCCTAGTGTCACCTTGAAACCTCCATGAATATTTCCGACTTTACATTTCAAGTGTGATTCTCTGTCCCTGGATATCTTTTTGTCTTTGGTGCTGAGCATGACTGTCTCTCCATAGTGACTTCACTTTCTTAAGTCATCAAAACTACGTGTGGTCCAGATGGTTGCAAAGGTCTACAATGTCTCAGGATAAGGGATGACACCTACCTGCTAAATTTCGCTGAAAAGGGATTACCCATTCTACCAAATACAATGTGAAAATGAAAATCTTTGCTTTCTAATAGATTGTGCATTTGCTTATTAGTTACAATGTCTCCAGGGAATAAGCACAGAAGCTAATTGCCAAAGTACACTATATTTCTGATTAGCAAGTGTTGTTTCTTTCCATAAGCATATAGAGTACATTCTATTGTTATATTTTGAATATTGGTTATTGAATCCTAAAACATTCCTGTAAGTCTACTGTTCCTACAAAATAATAAAAAAGCAGCCTACACTTACATTTCTTCACTTTAGATAATTCTTTTATTGGTTGCTTTATTAAATAACATTTGGTTTTTGTAATATCGATAATTTAGAATTATGATGATATTAAGATGCTAGTTTAATTTATTTGAACAGTCAGATTTGTAACATTTTACTTATGATGATAACCATTTCATATTCTAAAAGTAATAGGTATGCTGTGTTCTCTGCTCATTGTGAATTATATCAGATAATTAAGTTGCATGGATAGTTAATGCACTTTAATAAGCAGAATAAATCACCTGTTTCCCCCTAAAAAAACTTTCCTTTTATTTTTTGCTTCAGTAGGAAATTTCCATGCCAGATTTAATATCCTCCACCAATTATTGTAATGGTTTCTTCTTTAATTCTGACTCAAAGTGATTGTCTTAATCACTTTCATGTTGTTAGGACACAATAGCCAACACACAGAACTGGAAGGAAGAGAAGTTTAATTTGGGTTTTTAGAGCATTCAATCCATAGTTGACTGACTCCAAGGCAGGAAGGGAATGATGGAAAGGTTTGGGGGAGGAAAATTGTTCCTTCTCGGTTCAGAAGAAAGAAGGAAGAGGCAGGGAGAGAAATGTCTTCCCGAGGTCACGCCCAATGGACTTATCCACTGGTAAGCGCAGCATGATCCAACCACCTTGCAAACGCGTGAGGCTTTGCGGGGCATCTCAGCTCTAAAGCATAACAGAGATCGGGCCAATGGCAGAGTAGCGGCAACGCAGAGTAAAAGGAACAACAGCATAAGGACGTTTTCTAGGATTTCATGAGTAAAGCCTCCATTTGTGTAGCTAACATGGTCTGGAATCCCCCTCTACAAAGGTTTCCCTCTTCCTTCTAAGTATTAATAAGACATTTGTTAGTTATACACGTGACTATGCAAACAGAGGTCTTTGAGGGTCGGGACAGAGGGCCTTCAGCTCCTCTTGTGAGCCCTTTCTTTCATGCGTCACATTAGGGTTCCACTTTCCCGGCTCTTCTGAGTGTGAGGCCGTAAGACACAAAAGGTGAAGAGGATTCATTCAAACTCCCACTGCTATGACAAGGACTACAGAGTCTTACTACACAGATCGGACTCCTAGTGATCCTCCTGTTTTCAGACTCCCAAGCGCTGGGATTACAGGCATGCGCCACCACACCCAGTCTCAGTCACCTTCCCAATGTGCCCCAGGGGTGGGGCCAGCACAGCACACCGGGATAGACACAGGACCCTGCTCCTGTCTAAGGAGGTGCTTAGTCCCCTGAGCTATTTAGCCGACCCCCATTCTGCTATTTTTTAAAAAGAGAGTACAAATTAGAATTAAAACAGAAAAAATTACAAGTGATGCAGAATTTCACTTAACAAAGTAATATGAAGTTCCCAGTATTTATTGTAATACATGGTGTTGTCTTCCCATTGCTATTGAGAAATAGTGTGCCTAGCCCAAACTTCTACCAGTCTTGGGTACAACAAAGGAATGCTTTTCTTAAATGTAGGAGTTTATTTTCATTTTCTTTCTTTCTATAGGTCTCTCACATCAGAAATGGTAAAAATAATTTTCTCTTTTCCTGTTCTATCGATGGCTACTTGAATTTATTGCAGAATTAGAGAATTAGGATAAAAAACATGAATTTCCATTTTATAACAAAGACCAAAAATGTTCACCAGTTCATGAAATACATTTAACTTTTTGCTTCTCTGCGACATGCAAAGCTGTTGTCACTTGGCTGACGCTTTGTACATGGGGCCAAGTCATCGGTCTCGAATCTGCGTAGATATAGGTGTTGAGAGGCACATCATCTCTTCAGGGATGATATTTGCTTTTTCTATTTTTGTTGTTCCTTGTTCACAGGAGACTGTATAATAACTTTCTGCTCTAGGGTCTTAAAATAACATTAAAGATTGACGATTCAGTTGGGCTTGTCACTCTGAGGGCCAAAGGTGACTCATATTACACAGGGGAATAATGATGATGACATCCACATGATTTTTTAAAAAATATCTTTTGCATATAAACATTATTTTTTCCAATTACAGGTGGCATTTTGAAATCATTTCCTGCATTATGAGTCATTCAAACATGTTATAAAAATATATGCTTTATCTTGGTATCCACAAACTCTCCCTGAGGATGATTCTGGTTATTGGAGTAACTCTTAGAAACTTCTCACTAAGGCAGACATCAAACAGATGGAAAAACAGAAAAATTGGAAGAATTCATGCTTGGAAGATAGGCATATACTGAGAGAAGTAGATGTCCTAAGTTAAAGATGGGAAAACAGAATAGAGTAAAAACAAATCCAGCCTGAAGCACGTCTAGATTTTATATGGTTGCATAATGCAATAAATGAAAGTTTGCTTCATTTCTTTCAGTTCTTTAATTCATTTTGCCTCCTTTCTTTACCCACCTCCTCCAAGGAGAAGCTGAAATTGTACACTAATTTCTGTGCTTCAAAAAGCACAAATTACTGCTCCCTGCCTTCCTTTCATGAGCCCTACAACCACAATCACTGAGCTAGGGAGAAATGTAAGGAAGGAGTATTGGTGTTCAGGTCTCCGTAATTTTCTGTGAAGTGTAAAGTCCAGGGAAATTATTTGTAGATAGGTATGCAAAACCAATGTGGGAGAAATGGGGAGAAAACACAAATGCTAAAAGATGCTAACATACTTAGAAAATGTGACTAGAGCTTTATCTTTTGTTTTTGTTTCTGAACAAAAATGATTTCTTTTGTCATTTCTTTTTCTAAATAATTTTATTGAAAAACAAATAGCAATGAGACAGTTTCAAAACTGATTACTAGCGCAGTTTCAATAATTAATACAT
>NDGM011138051.1:0-12405 GCA_002564305.1 Octomys mimax | reverse complement strand
TAATTCTCATGTTTACACATAAGTCCAAAAATCTAACCATATACAACCTTGTAGCAGGACAGTGCCACAACATTCCTTTTCCTGTCTCCTGCCTTCATTCACCAAGTATTTCTTTTTTATTACTTTTTTAAATCTTGTGATCTTTTATTTATTTGGTAGAGGGTCTCGCTACACAGCTCTGACTCCTAGTGATCCTCCTGTCTCAGGCTTCCCTGTGCTGGGATTATAGGCATGCACCACCATGTCCTGTTTTGGTGGCCAGCTCAGCATGCAGTACTAGGGATCAAACCAGGGTCCTTGTGCTTGCCTGGCAGGTGTTTAGACTGCCAAGCTATCTTCCTAGCCCCTCACAGTATTTCTTAAGTCTATCTTAAAACAGTTTTCAAAAGCTGGGCATGGTCATGTACAACTGCTAGCCAGCACTTAGGAGGCTGAGGCAGTGAGTTGGTCAGCCTAGGCAACATACTGAGTTCAAAGCCAACCTGCACTACAAAGTGCAACTCTGTTTCAAAACACACACACACACACACACACACACACACACACACACACCCTCCTACCACCACCTCTTTTCAATAGAAAATTTAAGTACTATTATGAAAAAGGCAAATTTAAAAAACATGTAGGTACTTGAATTTCTCCAAGCCAACAAAACAGAGAGCCTTGAAAATTTGAATTTAATTAGCCTCGTGGTTTTGTGATATCTGCTGCAGGAAAAGCAAAAATAAACAGGCACATTCTGTAAAATCATTGGCCTATTTCTTGACCAACACTCATCAATGAGCCTGATCCATGCATCCACAGGCAAACTGAAGTAAAATAATTATCCCCTGTAACTGAAAGTGCCTATTCATGGTTTCAGTAGGGAGAAATAAATAGCTTTCATTACATTTCCCTTTCTCTGGGTGACGGACTTCACACTTCACAGAAGAACCTGTGGGAAGGGGTCACGGATCTTCACTGAGGGCAAGCACAGCCTTATACTTGGTACATATTATAAATACTTTTTCTTTTCTTTCTTTTTTTTTTTTTTGGTGGTACTGGGGATTGAACTCAGAACCTTGCACTTGCCAGGCAAGCACTTATTCTACTGAGCTATCACCCCAGCCCCTACAAATACTTTTTCAAATGACCTCTTCAGACCACTTTTGCAAGTTGTACATAAATTCTTTTCCTTCTTTCATAGCTTAAAAAAGTATAAAAATTATAAGATGTTTTTCTCTCTTTTGACTTTTAAAAAACTGCTTTTATTCTTTGGCACTGATGTATAGGCTGACACCTCAGTGAGGAAGCAAAAACCTTACATTCAAAAAAAGCAATTTTTGTATAGACTTTCTGTATTTGGGGCGGGGGATGGAAAGTGGGACATGGAGCACACTGTGATTGTCTCCATCAATCAAATTACATTTGAATTATTGTTCTCTGAACAACATTTATACTCCCAATGCAATGGAGTTTTGTACTTCCTGTGTTTTTTCAGCTGGAAGAGGTGGTGGTGGTGACCTCCACTGCTAATCTCTACACTACTGCACCTTGTTAGCCATTAGCTCATCACTGCTCATACTGTAATGACTTTCCTGCAGCAGATTCTTTGTTTTAGACACCTGAAATGGATTCTGTTTTCCTCCTGTGGTCCTGATGGATGAAAACCACTTACTTGACAGTATACCATTTACTGCTTTTTAAAATGTTAATTTGCTTCTTCATATACTTACCCACTTTCATATGGTTCTTTATAAGTAAAAGCAAGATCTGAGGTCATGGGCTAAGATCAAAATTCTTGATTTCTCAGGACATATACTGAAATGAAGACAAGAGTAAGGAATGGAGAAAAGGCAGACAAGGAAGAAAACAGATACTAAGCTATCTAATATGCTGAGCTGTACCAAGGAAAGGTCAGGGAATCTCTCAGATCGTGCTGTTCTTTCAACAGAGCACAGAGCTATTACAAATCACTCAGAGGTGTACTGAATGGATACAGAAGCAGTGATAATCCTATCATGGCCTCCAAGAGCCAAGAAACTCACATTTGTTCAGCGTACTAGTTTCTCCTAAGAGGCTCCCCAAAATTTTTATGTATAAATAATTGTTACTAGCTATAACTTAAAAACAGTCTGCTGAAAATGCAGTGTTTAAATAAGTGCTTGACTGGCAAGTGCAAGGGCCTGAGTTCAATCCCTGGTTCTGCCAAAAAGTAAAAAAACAAATAAATACTAACAATCCAACACAAGTTGGTATCACCACACTGTACAAACATTATTGTTTTAAAGCAAATGAATGGAGAATACCATATGGTTGTGGAAACCTTCTAAGACTTCATTTCACAGGCTAAGGATATAGTTAGCAATACAGTGCTGTGTAGCAAGAGTGAGGCTCTGAAATCAACCTCCAGGATGGGGAGAAGGGATTGGTTTCAGTTGAGCCACTATCTCTAAACCAAGTACTTTGACATCATCTAGCACTTCTTATCCAGCTCATGTGCACACATACACATATCCCAAGAGCTATCATATTTAGATTCTGATGATCGTTTGTGTTTCAGCAATTTAACTTGCTTTAAATCATAGGCTTTATGCACAAACTTATATTGATGCAATGTTACTAAAAACAACAGAAGTTAGGATTTATATTTATGTGCCAGGCACTAGTCTAAGTGCTTTTTAGATTTAATTAATATAATATCCACAACCCACTGGGATAGGAATTATGTTCCCCTAATATTGCACAGTAGGCTTAAAGACATTAACGTAAACTGCATAAGTTCACGTGGCTGTGATAGACCAGGTAGTCTTGGATCTAGAGTGGATTCTCTTAACCTCTGTACTATGTGCTCTAACTGGATCAAGGTCAAGCAACTAACCAGAAGGCAAAGCCAAGAACCCAAAACAAGTATTGACACAGGTAATGGGCAACACCTAATTAAAAAGTTAGTTATAAGACATGTGAGTTTATAACTCTGTAGCTCCACCCCTTTAAATCTTAAGAAGTCCTCAGCACCACCCACAAAAAATATCAGTAGGCCCAGGCACTAGGTGTAGGGTTCCAGTGTTATCTGTAATTCATTCAACATGCATAGTACAAAGAAGAAACACAGAAGTGTTTATGGTTTGAAAAACTTAGGTTGAAATGTTAACTTACCCTAGTTAATAATAGACATTAAATAGAGTATAAGCTCTGAAGTGAGCCCTAGACTCAAATCTACTGGGTAGGGTGGTTCAGTTTGCGCACAGTACAAAAACACCAAGTTAAAAAAAAAGTGCTAAGCAAGCACAGCGTGGCTGAGATTTTTTTAGCCCATAAAGAGCTCACCAAGATGTCCATCCAAAAGTCGGGGTAACACTTACTGACTAGGGTGGTGGTCAAGCCAGAGATATGGCTGCCTAACTGATCGGCCACCATGGCTAACTTCTTCTAATTCAAACCGAAGCCTCTCATAGCAAGTGATGACTCCGCCTGTCCACTGCATTACTTACTACTAGCTTCCTAATTTAGGGCAAGTTACTTAATCACCCTTAGTTTCCTCATCTGGAAACTAGGGGTGCAAATAGTACTTGCCTCACAGTGTGGCTGCAAGGATTACAAAAAATGATGCAAGTTAAGAGTTTTCCACGGTACCAGGCATCTAATAAGCACACAATACACTACCCATTAGTACCATACTCTTTCTGCGAATTAACTACTAAAAGGAATATCTGAACTTCAGAAACTATTTCAGGGCAAGAGATGCAAATCAGTGGCAGAGCACTTACTTAGCATTCATATCTGAGTTTAAGTACCAGCACTGCCCTTCCCCACCAGACAATTTATTCAGATACTAAATTAAACTTACTGACCATGGGCAAGCATTTGAATAAAATCTAGTGCACTAAATAACAATTTATAAATATAAAAAGTTCCTAGCACCTACCATTTAATAAAGGCAGTGAATGCTGTTATATGACTGCTGTTTCACACCATGTATTTTTATTTTGAATACATCTTACCTCGGGGAGGATAATCATGACTGAATTTCTGACTGTTTTATTGTGCAACGCTGGGGATCAAATGCAAGGCCTGTACATGCAAGGCAAGTGCTCTACCACTGAGCTACACCCCCAGCCCTCTCACGGATCATTTTAAATTATGAGAGAAAATTTACCTCAGTGGAGAAACATTTAATCAATATAAATGTAAAGGGTCCAAGACCAAATGGTATCCAGTTCAAGAAAACACTATGTTCTGTCTGGTTTAGGCTAACCAGGAAAAAAGTGGGGGAAGGAGGGGAGACAGGGAGGGAAAGACAACGAGAGAGAGAGAGAGAGAGAGAGAGAGAGAGAGGAAGGAGGGGAAAGTAAGAAGAAAAGTCAACTCAAAATTGAACTTTGCTGCCTAAATTTTGAGTTCCTTTTTTTTCTCCATATTGAGTACTATTCCTTACATGCACATAACATGCATGAACCACCAGATTTACACATTGTGACATGAATATTCACAAATATATATTCACAATACATATTTTCTCTGGGCTGGGAAATAGTATTCTTCAAAAACTGCTCACTATTCATTTTGACCTCAAAGTAAATATTTGACCCTACTCCTTTTGGGTCTCCTTCTACCCACACTGCTACACTGTGATATTTAAAACTGCTCCAGTCATAAATTCCAAGCTTGTAATCTCAAGCCATCTATAACTTGGTTACAAAAAAAACACAAATTTACCACAGATATGCAAATTAGATGAATGGTACTCTGAGGCAGGCAGAAAGCAAGACATAAAACAGCAAAGACTAGCAATAGATCTTGTATTTCTTTCACGTCTGTCTCCAAACATGCTCTAAAACTTCCTAGTTTTGTTACTATTGACACTTAATTCCACTACAAGAAAGCTGCCACCTGAGTTGAATCCCTAGAACTGCAACATAACAAAACAAAGAAAAAGCTAGCCCTACATGTACCCATACAGCACTAAGACAGTGTCCTATCACTGTCAATGCCTGTATATTCCTAGCACTTAGGTATGAGGCACAATATGTATTTACCATAGACTGTTCTTACCATTCAAGAGTCATCCTGATAGGAGGCTCTGGATTCAAATCCAGACTTGTCACTGAATAATGACATGCCCTCGGCGCGTCATTCAACCTCAGATTTCGCTCAAGAGAATTTATTACAAAGTCATACATGTACAGAAATAATTAATTCTGCCAACATTGTCATACAAGATACTATAAAAATCCATGCTTTATCTGTCTCAATGTACTTTAAAGGAAAGTTTAAAACTTTAAACTGTTTTGTTTTTTTTTTAAAACAGGAAAAAAAATTCCAAGCCAAATGTGGTGGCACATGCCTGTAATCCTAGCACTCAGAGAGATCCACAAGCTCAAGTCCTGTCTGGGTAATTTAATAAAATGCTGTCTTAGAATAAAAATATAAATAAAGATGTTTTAAAAGGGCTAGAGCTATAGCTAGATGACACAGTCCCACTAGGTTTGACAACCCAGTATACAATTTGTTTTTAAATTAAAACATTTTAAATAAAAACATTCTACAAAACCAAGCCCATATAAATTTCATCATATTTCAATTCTTTCAAATCTTATTATAACACTGTTACAGTATGACAGCGGTAATGCACACAAGTGACCCAATGAAAAGGTAACTATCACTAGGAACTAGCAGCGGGCCTGAGTATTGACAGCTGGCATACTCAGCCTCATCCATATTATCTGTCTGGCAACACTTGCTGTTCTCCTTTGGCTTACTGAGTAGCATTTATGCAGCAAGTGCTACTCCTAGAAGAGCAGTAAGTGTGGAGCTGCAAGTCTTCTCCCTATTCTAACGCCTCTCAGGGGTACTCACGGCAAGACACAATTGCCTCCACTTAATAAATAAGCAAAGTCTAGGCAATCATGTACACATGTGGAATTAAAAAATGAAACTAAAACTGGCGTAAACTCTCAAACTAACCAATGTCCCTGCCCTTTCTCTTGGGTTTCTGTAATACATTGAGCAAAAGCACAAGAAGCATAAGGCTGTCCCATAAAAAACTGCAAGGAATTATCTTCATGAAATCTTTGGTTCCCACTTGGTAACTACACAACCTATATATAGACTGACCTCCGTGAAGATCAAGGCCAGATTCATGTGATTCAAGTTGCTCCATCTGGGCAGGAAACACTGGGTATCTGGTAAAAATCTGTCAACGACAAGCCTCCCTATATCACAATCAGGCAGATGAGCAGGGCTGCTGTTCAGTTAATATTGAATGACTACCACTAAAGTGCACTTACCACACTTACCAAGAAGTCATTTTCTTTACTTAACACGTTAGTTATCACGAATGCTCTTAAATGCTAGAGCATATATCATGGGGGAGGGAAGTATACCACAAAGAAAACGACCCATTCAATCGGATTTTATAAAAGGACTATGAGCTGGGCATGGTGGCACATGCCTGTAATCCCAGCACTTGGGAGGCTGAAGCAGGAGGATCGAGACCAGCTTGGGTTACAAAGTGAGACCCTGCCTCAAAAACAAAAGGGGAAGGGGACTAGAAAAAAGCCAGAAACACAACAGTAATTCAAAAATCAAAATTTCAAAGTTAAATATCTGTGTACTACACACTACAAACAAGTCAGTGGTACAATATTTAATTAACGGCAACTTTGTATGTTCTATCTGCTATCGTTTGTATCTAGATGTCCCCCCAAGCCTTGTATATTTATATAGGTGGAGCTTGAGGGTGGCTGGATCATGGGACATGATAGTGGATTAGTGGATACATTTAAAGCTAAATGTGCCGGTGGGAGGAGGTGGGTCACTGGGCGCAAGGCCTGGAAGGGTCTATCTCCCTCCTCCTCTCTTGATCACTCTGCTTCCTGCATGCCACACCGTGAGCTCTTTCTCCTATGCCATGCCACCCTGCCCTGGAGCCAACCGACTATGGACTGAAACCTCTACAAATTGTGAGCCAAAATCAATCCGTCCTCCTAAGAGTCATAGGTGTCAGTTATCGGTTATTGTGTCTCAGTGACAAGACAGTAACTGAGACAATAACCAGGTTAAAACTGGCTGCTCATACAGACATGATGTCTACAGATGAAGTATATGTTGGCTTGGTTTTTTAAAAACTAAATATTTCAGCTTCTGGAATTTACAAAGAGAACACGTTTAATCCATAGAATGTATTAAAAAATGTGGAAACTTTTTTTTTTGAGACTGGGTCTGGCTACATAGTGCAGGGTAGTCTTGAACTTGCTTATGTACACTAGGCTGGCCTTGAACTCGTGGTAATCCTCCTGCCTCAGCCTCCCAAGTTCTGGGATTATAGGCATGCGCCACCACTCCCAGCACAAACTTTCAAATGCAGAATGTGAGGAATAATTTCTGAACCAGAAAATCTGGCAATACAAACTACCAGAGACCATCAAAAGGGTTTTATGACACAAATAAAAACTTAAAACAGTCTAATTATATCAAAAATATTTTAGATTGTGCTAACAACTGGATTTTAAATAAAAAACAAGTTAAGGATATTAAGTGAGCAACTCACAAGAGAAATATGAATAAGTGCACAAAAATGTTCACCTTCTGATCAGAATCAGGAAAATCATTCAAGAGAATGCAAGATTCTATTTCATACCTACCATACACACAGAAAATAAAAAGTCTGACA
This sequence comes from Octomys mimax, assembly GCA_002564305.1. Taxonomy (NCBI): domain Eukaryota; kingdom Metazoa; phylum Chordata; class Mammalia; order Rodentia; family Octodontidae; genus Octomys; species Octomys mimax. The sequence continues at coordinate 4,751 of NDGM011138051.1, read as the reverse complement.
ACATCTATGGTGGGAAAGGACATGGAGCAGTTGAAACTCTTAACCTGCTACTGAAAAAATAAATTGGTATGACCACATTTGGCAGAGCTGGTGAAGAAAGACATGCAAACCCTGTATCTTAGCAATTCTACTCATAGGAAAAACATGAATAAAAGCCTAACACAAGTACCCAGGAGACCTGTGCAAGAATGTTCATAGCAACACTTAATTATAAGCAAAACTGAAAACAGCCGCACGACTATCAGTGAAAACACAGGTGTCCAAAATTGTCTGCTGAAAAACTGAGACAGAGGGATTTATAGCAGTGTCTCAAAAGAGGCCAGAGCCTCAAGAACCTATGTGACAGTACCAATAGGTACATGTCATCAGAGAGAAGAGAAAATACATGCCACCGGGGAAAAGCCATGAGAAGAAACAGTGACTGAAAACTTAAATGGGATGAAGGGCAAACTGTGCCACACCCATGTTATGGAATCTTAGGCAGCAACAAAAACTGTACACTAGGCTGTACAGTTGACACATAATAGTATGAATACATCTCAAAAGCATGGTGCTGAGAGGAAAAAAAGTAACCTCCAAATGTCACAAATTATTTGATTTCATTTGTGTGACAAGCTGCAAAGTGCAGAAACAGATGAGCTCTAAGGAGGAGTTCAATTCCTGGTGCCCCCCCCAAAAAAAATGTAATTAATCTCTTACAATAGAGCATGCTTATGAAAAAGTACTCAGTTTTTAAGTATTTCATAAATTCTTAATCTAGACGTTTAAAAAAATTGCATAATTAAAAGGAAACCTTTACCTGTCACACTGGGGTCATGCATGCAAAACCTTGCAGGGGATGGGAGATACTAAATCTCTTTATTTTTCTACCTTTTCCTTTTTGTTCAACCTCTCCAGTTCAGTGTTTCCAGAATAAAAAGTGACCAAAACTCTGAGGTAAAGGGACCCCCACTGACAGAACAGGAAATTAACACTGATAACTTTATGACCTCACTTCCCACAACGTAATAGGGCTCCCAGAAGAGAGTCACACAGCTACAGCAATGAGCCTTTAGCCAGGCTGACCACGTGTTCCAATTTACCTGGAACAGACGGGTTTAACAGCTGCTGTTATAACAATTACTATCAGCACACTCTTTCACATAGAGGGTGCTGCAATTTGGACAATGAATTCTCTGGCCACTCTATACTTCTTTAAGAACCTAACTCACAATCTCTGTCACCAAAATACAGAAAGAAGTGTACACAAAAAGAAATGCCTATATATATCAAAAAAAAAAGGCATGAGCATTTAATCTGACTAATGTATTAATTTTATACATTACAGCCAATGAAATTCTTTGGATCACAGAAGTACTCTATGATATCCATTCCCTGATACTTCAGGAGAAAAGCACCTTTCAGTCTTTTTTTTTTTTTTTTTTTTTAGTGTTTTAAAGGTTTTTGTCCCAATTTAAGATGTTGTTTGCCAAATTTGAAACAAATGCCCCTAATATGTTAGCTCGCTAGATGGAAAGTTCACCTGTTTCACTTATGTGATAGTCATTGTCAAGATAAGAACAAGGCCCAAATTACCGTTCTTTCTTCAGCCTGTAACAAGCATGACTAGAAGTCTTTCCTTTATGGTTTATCATGCTTGTTTGGTTTTGTTTTGAGACAGGGTCTCACTGTATAGTTCAGCCTGGCTTTTGAACTCACTATGTATCCCAGGCTGGCCTTGAACTCACAGCAATCCTTTGTCTCAGCCTCCCAAATGCTGGGATTACATACATGTGCCACCACTCCCAGCTATAGTTTATTATTTTTAAAACAATGAACTATTTTCTCAGAGAATGAACTACCTACATTCCTTGTCATTCACCCTTTGAACAGTCATGGACATGGACATTAAAAGCTATCATTCCTTGGTAATTGATCTGCTAGAGAGGGACAATAAAATGATAGGCCCATGTGGTCTAATGTCAGCCACTACTTGCATGCTCTGTTAGCACTCTGAGGTGTGAAATGTGTCTCATCCAAATTGAGATGTGTGGTAAGATTCTAAAGACAATTTTAAAAAAGAATGAAATAACTATAAATATGAATTGAAATAACATCTTGATACATCATTTAAATAAATATATTATTCCATTTTATTTAATTATTTCTTTTCACAGGGAGAGACCAGGGCTGGGACTCAAACCCAGGGCCTTCTGCATTCACTTTACTACTGAGCTACACGCTAGGTTCTTTTTATTTTTTAACACAGTTATTAAAAATGTTTAAATCACATATTTGGCTACATTATATTTCTACTGAAAAAAATCCTACAACAGATTGTTTTGATGTGTTTCCATAATACTTTTGTAACAAAAAATTGCATCAAAAGTGCCAAAGTGGCAAAGTTATCTATTATAAGAACAGTCCTTGTTACATTAAAGTAACAAGTATCACATATTCCTTCAAAGATATTTTTTCTTTAAAGAATAAAAAGAAAATCAAAGCAAAAAGTCAATGTCTTTAAATGCAATTCTTTACACATTTTTTGGTTCAGGGATTATTCCTAATTATTTTCAGGGGATGGGGTTGACACATGGTCTTGCTTTGTAGCCTAGGCTGGCCTTGAGTTTGTGACCATCCTCCTGCCTTGGCTTCTGGAGTGCTGGGATTACAGACACAAGCCTCCATACCTGACTCCTCTTAATTCCCAAAGAACACACTGACTATCTACTTAACATCAGTATAGGTGTTGTGCAATATCTGAAATTTCTCAAAGAAACCAACAGTGGATTTTAGAAGACCACAATGCCAACTTGCAGAACCCAAGGCAACAGAGGAATGCAGCAGAGAATGAGGAAAAAAACATAAGCAAAAAGCAGCAAGCAGGAGGCATCCCAAGTTAAAACAAAAATGAGCATCTTTAGGGCTGGGAATGCTGCTCAATGATAGGACATGTGTTGAGTATGCTTGAGGCCCTGGGCTCAATCTCAGCACCACAGACCAATGGACAGATCAATAGGAGGTTAAGTGCCTTTGGCCTGTATCTCCTTCCCAATTTCGCCTTCATATTTGCACCTGACACTGTTGGCTGAGGTTAGACTGAAAAGGCCTAAAAAAACAGCTTCATTGTCAGGTTCAGAATTACCTTTCTATTTTCAAATTTCAAATAGGCTACATTCACACTTAACAATTTGCTACTGTTCACCAAATTTCTGGGTAGACTGTAGAAGAGCCTGTATAAGAGCCAAGCAAATCACCTTTATGGAAGCAATTATAGCAAATTTTACATTAAATTTGCATTTCAGATTGCTGTTGAATGTTATAAGGATACAATTAGCACACAATCCCCAAGTACACAGGAGCTAATGTAATCTCCTAAGGCAGTTTCAGATAAAGTCATACATACATCTCTTAATGATAGGGGGCGATATTCTGAGAATTGTCTCATAAGGCATTTTTGTCCTTGTGCAAACCATATGAGGATACAAACTACAGAGGGTACAACATCATTGGAGGTATAATTTTATAGTTACCTAAGAATCCAAGAATGTTTATACTAGACCTTTTTTCCTCTTTTATTTAAAAATAGTACAGATTTTCCAGGAATGTGATAGATCTTAAGAGCTCCTGGTCAATAGGGTTTTTGTTTTTTTTTTAAGCCTAACCATAATTCAAATATTTTACAGAAGTTTCTCTTCTTGGATTTTAAAAAGCTACAAGGCCAGTGTGGCTGGTATAAACAGTTCTGTATTCAAATACCATAGCTATTCAAATACCACACGAACCACGTTAGGTCCCATGCCCTACTCTATACACAAAAGATGCTAGTAAACATTTGGAGAATGAATGAGAAGAGAAGAAATATGTGCATTACTATCACACACACATAAAAACTGAATGCAAGGGAACAAAATTTAGGCCTGACCAAGTGGGTTCACCTATACCAAGAAACAGTAAAAACAGCCACAACAATGGGATGCTAAGTTCTGGAGATGGATTCTAGAACGTTTTATAGCCTGTGAGAATGTGCTTTAACATCAATAAGGTATACACTTTAAAATAATTAAAAATGTTACATTTTATATGTATTTTATCACTTTAAAAAAAAAAAAAATTCTCACTTTGTAGTTCCAGTTGGTTTCGAACTCACTATGTAGCCCAGGCTGCCCTCCAACTCATGGCCAACCTGCTACAACTTCCCAAGTGCTGGGATTGCAGGTATCCACACCAGACTCACAGTATTTCTTTTAAGTTCCTCAGCCAAGTGTGACTATGGACTTTCACAGAAAGACACTAAAGGAGGCCGAAGCAACGCAGGGGAGATGAGAGTAACCCCAAGGTTACGACTGCCACCATAAGCCTCCTCAGCAAGCCCAAGAGGGAGATGACCCTAGAAGAGCTGCAGAAGCCAGAGGAGGAGGAATTTAACACGGGTCCACTTCCTGTGCTGACCCAGTCAGTCAAGAACAACACCCAGGTGCTCATCAACTGCCACAACAAGAACTCCTAGGCCGCGTGAAGGCCTTTGACAGGCACTGCAGCATGGTGCTGGAGAACGTGAAAGAGAGGTGGACTGAGGTCCCCAAGAGCGGCAAGGGCAAGAAGTCCAAGCCAGTCAACAAGGCCTGCTACATCTCCAAGAGGTTCCTGCTTGGGGACTCGGTCACTGTAGTGCTGCAGGACCCACTCATCGCTGGCAAGTAGGGGCCGCCTCCCTGCTGTCAGGACCCGCTCCTGCCCCTTGAAGACCTGCCCTTCATCACTGTACTGAT
>NDGM011138043.1:0-17972 GCA_002564305.1 Octomys mimax | reverse complement strand
CTTTCTTTTTCCAATTTTGCATGCATGTATCTGGTATGAATAACTGATGGGAAGACAACACTATGCATTACAACAAATACTGAAATTCTGCATTAGTTGCAATGTCTCTGTCTTAATACTATTTTGTACTCTCTTTATAAAATAAAAAAATAAAATAAATGGGTCCCACAAAAAGCATATGTTTAAAACTTATTCATGAATTCCAGTGTTGTGACACAGATCCTGAAGAGAAGTGATTGGAACCTGAGGGTAGAGTGAGTGGTCTGATATTATTGTGGGACTTTTTGTGGAAAAGTATTCTTTATAAAAGGAGGAGGAAGGCTGGTGAGATAGCTAGCAGACTAAGTGCCTGTTTGGCACGTGTGGGGACCAGGATTTGAACCCTCGTCCTGCATGCACCAGCCCCGCCCCTCGGATGTGTTGAGCCATCTACGGAATCTGTGAGTGCTGGTGCACATCAAGTGCTGGGAAGGCTGAAAACAGGAGGATCACTGAGTCCAAACTGCACAGTGAGACTCTGTACCAAATATGTAAAATGAAAAAAAATAATTAATTAAAAATAAAAGGAGGAGGCAATCAGTTACCCATCTCTGTCTCTGTCTCTCTCTGTCTCTCTCTGTCTCTGTCTCTCTCTGTCTCTCTCTCTCTTCCTCCTTTCTCTCGCTCTTCCTTTTTCTCTTGCTTCCTTCCTCCCCTCTTGTTCCCTCTGTCTCTCTGTCATAATGTTGCCTTTGCCCTTTGTCACAGGATACAGTAGGACCTCAAAAGATGTTCATCTTTCCTCTGGATTTCCAAGCTTCCAGAACTGTGAAATGCAAGTCTGTCTGTCACACTGCCTAGCTGCTGCACTCTGTTATTTCAACAACAAAGGAAACTAGAAAGGTGACAAATAAGACTTGTATCATCACACAACAGGACAGACAGTTGATTGCATCTTTGTTACAGAGACTTTACATTTGAAATCTTCCTCTAAAACTCCTAATTTGGGTTAATATATTTTCCTGTAATAAATGGAAATGTAGGTACAGTAAGCTTAATATTTTTAGTAAAGTATTGCAGCTGAATCTGGTTACAGAAAATGCTGGATTTGTAGCTGATATTAGCTATAAGTATAATTTTTTGTAGCTTGTTCCCTGTAACTTTATATTTGTGTCTTAATTCATTGGAGTCAGTCTAAAATAGCTAAGGTAGACTTTATGACCCAAAATACTGTACCTTTAACTCTATGTAGGTAAATAGAAATAATCCCATAATTTGAGAAATTCTTAAATTTAATTATATTAAATTAAAGGTTTGTAGGTGATAAGCATGAAAACAGAGCTCTGATATTCAGAATACTGTTCCACCAACATATTTAGTATTGATATGTATTTATTCTTAATATATGTAGCTCAGTGTAAGAAAGATCATCCCAAAACTTAGAACATCAAAGATAACATCACTTTTCCATGAAATTAGTTAGATTCTCCACTATAGAAAATATTAATTCTTAGCTAGAATGCTAAGTCATGTGTAAGGCCTAAGAATTCCAGTCTGAGTAGAGAGTGTCAGATTTACGGTACTTGTTAGTGCTAAGATTCTTCAATTTCATAGTTACTATTACTATTTCTTCAAAAATGGAAATAACAAAACCCAGTTACTGTGTGTAGACCAACGCCTTAGATTTGACTCATAGAAATCTAATTTTGTTTAGCTAAAAAGTAACAGATTAGCCTCAACATACTCTCGTTAGCTGGACAAATCCAAGTTTTTAAAATAATAAAGCAAAAGAAAATACACTGCAGGAAAGAATATTTAAAATGTGTGATTCAGGGCCAGAGAGATAGCTCAGCTGACTACAGTGCCTGCTTAGGCAAGCATAGGGACCACAATGCCAGTCCCACCCCCAGGGAGGCAGAGCCGGCCACAGAGCCAGAACATAGTGGTGCATCCCTGTAATCCCAGCACTGGGGAGGCTGAAAACAGGAGGATCACTGTGAGTCCAAGCTGCATAGTGAGACCCTGTAAGAACCAAATATATTCAATCAATCAATCAATCAATCAATCAATCATGTGATTCTGGATAACATTATCAGGTTGAACTAAGGAATGCTTATATTTGAAAGTTAATGGCAAGTGTGCTTTCTCTGAAAAACTGCTTTATCACCAAAAGGAAACTTACGAACTATACCATGAGAATTAGTATTATAACAAATTAAATTTAAAAATTGGCCAGGCATTGTAGCACATGTCTGTAAGCCTAGGTCTTCGGAGGCTGGGGCAGAAGCATCACTCTGAGCATCACTATCTAGCATCACTAGGAAGCCTAGACTACATCATTAATGGAGGCCAGCCTTAGCTACAAATCAAGATCTGTCTCAAAACAAAACAATGAATTATAAGAAAATCTTTTCTGTGCTGTGGAGATAGCTCAGTGGTCTAAGCACCTGCTTTAACAAGAAGGACTCAGGTTTGATTCCCAGTATCACACGCCTTGCTGGCCCACCCTGGGTGCACCTAGCCAGTCATCAAGCCACTAAAACCAGGTGGGGTACTGCACACCTGGAATCCCAGCACTGGAGAAGTTGAAACAGGAAGATCACTACGAGTCGGAGCTGTGTAGTGAGAGTCTATGCAAAATAAGTACAATTTTTTAAAAAAGAAAATCTTTTCAAATGAATCATAAATGGATATAAAAATGGTCAAATTTCACAAAAATCTAAACTGCACATGACAAAAATAGAATTTAATATAAAATATAGTAAACTGTGTGTTAGAAAGATATCAATTTTGCAAAACTCTTTTCACATTCTAATTGCCACTAAACACTGTCACATGAACTAGCTTCTGTGGTTCTTAGTCGCTGTCATTTCTTTGTGCTCAACTAAATTCAAGTTTTCTGAGTAAATCACTCATAACTTGAGTTTTATTAATCCAATAAAAACTACTAGTTCATATAAGATGCATGTTGTACATTTTGGTTGATGTTTTAAACAGTATGATCTGAATATACAACAGAAAAACTTAAGATAGTCAATTTCATGCATTTGATATGTAATATGAAACTTTTGAAAATAATTCTACCTGATAAGAGTTCAAGTATCCCAATAGCAAAAACATTTCTGATTAAAAATGAACCAGAAACTTAAATGTATGTAGCTTTATGCCAAAAAGGACTACAAATAACCACTAAGTATACACACAATATTGAACAGCAGCAGTCATTAAGGAGATGTGAGGCAAAGCAATAAAGAGATGCCACTTCTCACTTGTCAAAAGGCAAGAGACAACAATATGGGTGAGAATGTGGAAAAGTTGCAATATTTTTATATTGTTGGTAGGAATGTGAAATGGTGCCACTGGTATGAAAACAATATGGAGGTTACTTTCAAAATTGTAGTTCAAATTACCTATGAGCCAGTAATCACATTTCTGGTTATTAATCCACCAAATTGAAATCAGGATCTTAAAGAAACAGGAGCAACCTAGTGGTCATTTTAGCATACTTAGAGTAGCAAAGCTGTAGAAATAACCTGAATGCCACCTGCAGACAAATAGACAAAGTAATTTATTATATGGAATAGAATAGAATATATAAGTTATACTCTGGTGCCCACTACATTCACAGCAATGCCTAGCACCTGTAAAAATTAGTTAAGAAGGTAGATTGCATGTTGTTTTTTTACTACAATAAGATTTTAAATAAAAGATTCTACAATATGAGAAGTAGGGTGATCTCTGATGCAACTTTGCCCAGAATATCTTACTGTTATGGCTCCACAGGAATGAGAACCATTATCGCTTCTTGGCCTTTTCGCTAAGATCAAGTGTAGGAATGAGAACCACAGCTTTGCCAGCCTATGACTCTCCTTGCTTATTTTCACAACACGCTCATCTTTTTGCTCCAAAGACTCAGCCTGTTTCAGTCTCCCAACATAGTCCATTAGATATCTTTTGAAAGAACAATTTCAAAGTTGCATGTTAAAAGCAGGAACTTGACATGCAGAAACAATCATTTACAAATGTTAATAAAATATATTATGATAAAAAAAATGTATTAATATAAATAGCACTTGCAGGTTCTTACTGGGGGGCAAAGAGATAGGAAAATGGAAGTGTGAAAAGTGAGACAGACTCCCAAATTTTAGTTTGTGGATCTGCATGATTTTCTTTTTCCAAGGAAATCCTTTCTAAGTCCTGATGTAGAATTAAAATAGATTTTAGAAACTCAGAAGAGAATTCACTGACCTATAATACAGTCTCAAAGTAAAAAATATTCACCAACAATTTTGAGATAAAATAGAGGCCTAATTTTAATGATGTATTATTGAATAATTGGAGCATCTAGATGAAATATAAGAGTTGAATAAAAAATACAAGTGGAAACCTATGAGAAATTAGAATTCTGTCATAATTATCTAGGTAACTATTTAAAGCCACTGGTATCGCAGGGTTTTTTCAAATGAAAAAATTTTAGAAGTCATAGAAGTGACGATTTAAAAAGCTATATATTTCTATAAAACCACCATCAGTCACATACATTTTCTGTATTCTCAAGAAAGTATATATACTTAGGTTTTACAAAGACAATTAACTTTTCATATCATGTTTTCACTTTTTTTTTTTTGTCTCCACTCTGTTTCCAAATACAGTGGCAGAGATTTTCCACTTTCTTGGCTTACTCTGGAAGAACCCATTGTGCTCCATGACAAGATGACTCTTATGCTTTGTTTTAAGCCTGTAAACTGGTCCGCACCGGTTTTCTTTAAGGCTACCAATTAGAAAGGTATCATCGCAAGAGTCGGGTTCCAGTATATTATCCCTCATTGTTTAGTTAAAAAATGATGTAGCATTGATCTAATCGGGATAAGATCTAAATATATACCTTGCATTTGTGTAAGGCCCTTCTCCTGGAACTTATTTGCAATTTAATCCAGTTTAAGACAAATGAATTGAATGATTCCTCACCGATAGTCGTCAGAGTAATTTAGTGAAAATTGACTGGTGAACCACTGAAGATTAAGATGCTTCCTTTGAATTATCATGTAATAAAAGCACATGGAAATTTAACATATGAACTTGAATTATTTAATTGTAAGATTCTTTAATAAAAATTTGTATTTTTAAGATAGCAATGTCACATATCACTATAACAATTGTAGGTTTTCTATGTGCTTGCTATTAGGACATTCACAATAATATTTATGGTAAAATCCTAGTAAATTAAGAAAAACCCTGTATATACACAGGATAGCTTGGATGATTGTACTGCTCATTTCTGCTGGTCAGTTGAAAAGAGTAGTTAATGCTTAAATTTTTTTATCTCTTCTTTTTAATTTTTTGATCAATTTTGTATGCTTATACCTGGTACTCCGAACAACTGATTTGAAGACAGCAATCTGCAAAATAACAACCATTGTTGAATTCTTATCATTTGGTTTAGTGAAATTCTGTATTTTTCTAATTTTAAAAAATATTTGTTTATTATCATTAAAAAGCAAAAATACAAAAGAAAGAAACCAACTAAAATATTTCAGTCTAGCTGTTCCCTCACAGGAAATGTAGGGAAAGAACATGATTAAGGACACCACAGGGATACAATCAGCAAACCCAGGATGAGACTCTAAAGAACAAAAGACTCAGTTTCACTGAAAAATAAATTGAAAAGAAAAACAGGAAACCTACAAATTGAAAATGACCTTAGAAATAAGTCAACCAAATTCCATGTTTGGTTCTTGTTTGAAATGAAATTATCTCTAGATAGAAACAATTAAGCAATTATAAAAATTAGTACACTAAAAAAAAAAAAAAAAAAAAAATTAGTACACTTAGAGATTATACAACTATTGTAAATATTTTAGGTGCAAAATGTGATGGTGGTTTAAAAAGAGTATTTATCTTTTAAGATACTGTAATATTTTTCCATATATGACTATCGTATGATGTACATATTTGTTTCAAAATAATCCATGAAGCTGGAAATCGTTGATACTAGAAATCAGATATGACAATTTGATAATAGATTTGTCATACTTTGATAACAGCAGTATTAAATGTATACTGGAAAACAAATTTGGCATAATTTATATTTATGTCTATCAATCTATCCATCTATCTAACCTAATTGCAAGAACTTGATCTTTACACAAGTCTGGTCACAAACTGAGTTGGAAGAGAACCAGATGAAGTTCAGTGGTTAGGTTCATTGTTGATCTTATAGGGAAATTAGATTCAATTCACACCCAGTTGAATGGATCTATCTATCTATCATCCAGACATATCATATATATGATATATATATATATATATATATATATATTTGTATAGTATTTGTGTTAATTTATATTAATCTTAGAGTGCCGGGGAGATAGCTCAGCAGTTTAAGTGCCTGCCTGGCAAGTGCAAGGACCTGGGTTTGATCCCTGGTATTGCATACCATGCTGGCCCTACACAATGCTAGCCACTGAAACCTGGCATGGTGTTGCGCCCCTGTAATCCCAGTGCTGGAGAAGCTGAAAACAGGAGGACCACTATGAATCTGAATTACATAGCAAGACCCTGTACCAAATAAATAAATAAATAAATGAAAAGATTAATCTTAGAATGAGCATAAAACCAAAAGTAAAATACCAAAACCCTGAAACAGAGAAAATCAACCTGTTCAGTAATATAGAGGAAGAGGGAAGGATTCTCAAATTGGCTTGGCTGAGGGGTCCCAGGAACACACTGTGTCTTGGAAAGTAGAGGGTTGTCTGGTGAGAGAGCAGAATAACCAAGCAAAATACGTGAATTATGTGCCAATAAAACCATAGATACACAGATTAACATTTGGTAGAAGTTAGAAACTTTTTTACTTTATTTTACTGAAAATTCTTAGTGATACCTCCTATAGATATGTGGAAACCTTTACAAATGAAAGGTGTTAGTTGGAGGAGATTAGAGGCTAAACAGTTTAAAAATCACATCAATTATATTTTAAAAATCTTAGCCTTTCTTCCCAAAGATTGAATGTTTAGAACTAAGCTATATTAAAACCTCTTTTAGATTCCACATATATTTTTCATTAACTTTTTTTCAAGTCAATGTCCACTCTGGAATTTCATTACTCAAACCATTGTCAATATCTACAAGTAAGGTACAGCTGATCTGGAACTGGGTTCTATAGAATTATGTAATATGAGACAGCTATGTTACTAATTCAACCTAAGCGTTTGCCTGTAGACTTGACTGGACCTGTGCCCTTCTTTGGCCCATTCCTGGTCACAAACTTATTGGAGTATATCCACCTGGACTATAGTCAATTTGAACCCACTATTCAGTCAATAATTGAACTATATTTGTAAGATGCAGTCTGTTTAACACTGAGGAAACATAACACAGCTTGACCCTTGTGAAGTGTTATGAAGCGCTGCAGTCAAGTAGAGACTTGTTTTATTCTGGCTGGAGTATTTTGTTTCTATCTTAACCTTGAGCGGGGCAAATTGTGAATGGTATATAAAATTCCTTTATCTTTGCTGCTTCAATGTGAAGAGGCTTTATTAACAAAAAGACATTAAAAGTGGATCAAGGCAGTAGCTAAACATTTAATCTTAGTGCTTATAATAAACTAGGAAGATAATAGCTACCATTTAGTGTGTGTGCATTTTAGTCAAACACTGTCAGAGCTTCATATACAGCACTCCATTCATCTACTTTGTGTGTACTTGGCATTGGAGAAGACCTTCCAGCCAGTTGTTCTGATCAAGTCCACCACTCTTCCCTCCAGAGTTGACAATGGCAGTGAGCAGGATTATTGAAGACTTTAAATATGTATTCAGGGATTGAGTTGGAATCACCTCATGCTAATTCAAGACACTACTTTTTCTCAATTCAAATTTAAGTGACATCACATTGGCAGTTTCAAGTGGCCATGGTGAATTTACACTACAGAAAATAATAAATGCTGCTTCAGAGAGCCACCCATTCAAAAATTTGTCAACACACCACTTGATGCATCCCCCTTTCATTCTCTAGGAAGAATTTTGCCATTGAGAATATTTGATCAGGTCCAGCAGTCACAACATCAGAGAAGTTCAAAATTAAGGATTAACTGTAAGGTGAAAGGAAATAAAGCAGGCTCACACACTACTCATATGCTTTGTTCTTATGTTCTGTTCTCTACTCCAACTGGTTTTGTATTTTGAAAGATCAAGGTGAAAAAGCCATGGTTCTTGGGTATCTTTCAGTAATAGAGAGAGGATTTGGAGTCAGCAAGCCATGGTGTGGAGATAGGTGCAATCTGCTGAGCATCTGTTTTTATAACTAACATTTTGTCTGAAGCACAGCCACACTCATTTGTGCACGTGATCGCTGACACACCTGCATACAAGTACAGAATTGTGATATAGATGGTATGTCTAGAAAAGCCAAAAGTATTGGAAAAATATTTTCATGAGTGATTAGAGACTGTGTTTGGTAAATGTACGATGCTTTACTTTAGATTTAATTTATACATGAATGAGATTGGATGAAGTCAATTTCTTGGCCTTCAATCTCATGAAGAGAGCTTCAGAAATCTTAACTATGTATTCAAATTGTATTTGTGTTCCCTCGTGTAATTTTATTGTGCTGGGAAAGCAACCTTGTCAGAAAAGCAATCATGTCTTGCTTTGACATAGGATGGGATACTCATTCTATTTGAAACTCTTTATTCAACCATTAATTCTACAAATATTTATTGAAGGCCTACTTGTTTGAGCTCCCTGGGTTATAGGCATTAGGCTTATACCCACAAATATGCAAAGTTTCTGCTCAGATGCATCTTATATTTTAGTGAGAGAGGCATACACACAAGTACTTGTTCACTCATATACTTATTTGTTTACTATAATGCCAAGAAGTAATAATCACTTTTAAGCAGTTCAAGTTGTTGGACAATGAACCCAGTTCATTGTAAGATGTTTAGATAAGACATGGATAAATAGATGATATGTGAGCAGAAAAATAAGAACAAATTAAAGGAGTAAATCGAGTGTCTCTTGTGGAGGGAACAGGAAGGACTGAGAATTTCTAGCAAGTATGTGCTTGGTTTGCTGTGGAAAGACAATGTCAAGAGTGACAGAAGAACACAGGCATGGGAGATTATGTCAGGTAAGTAAGTGGGGTCAACTTGCAGCATCCAGCTGAATTGAATGAGCATGGTGCTGGGTGTAAACAGCCCACCTGAGGATTGTGGCCAACACATAAAAAGGAGTATGGAAGGTAAGATGGAGTGCTGTTGATTCTCTTGGAAAAGCTTGTCATGCTTCTTTTCCTCATACGAACGCACTGTTCTCGCTGTTGGAGCAGCTCAGTTCCTCACTGTCCCTGAGCGTGGCTGTGGCTCTCTTTAGGGAGCTCTGCTCCTGGCCTTGCATGTTGCTTCCTGGCCCCAGAGCAGGTCTCTCAGCATTGTGGCACACACCCTACTCAGGTAGCACAGACTTTCTAGCTTCCACCACCGACTTTTGGGCCTTTCCAGTGCAGATCCTTGATACAGACCTGTGTAAGACATTGCCATGGAGTCTGGGCTCTCAGCTGGATTCTCTGGTTCTCTAGCGTGTGAACACAAATCCAGCATTCGTCTGAATGCTGACTTTTTGGGTGAAGATTATATGACAATCTCTAAATTATGTGTCCTTTATTAAATCTATGCTCTTGCAAATCTGACTACAACAAGGCCTTATTAGTGTCTGTAAGCACAGTGGAGAACTTTGTATGCTACTTTAATAACATAGAAAACTAATGAGAAGTTTTGAGGAGGGTGCTAAGTTGAAGTAATTTACATTTTGGCCAGTACTCTGCCTTTGATGTGTGGTAGAGACATGGTACAATGAATCAAAGCAGTTGCAGACATCTGCAATAATGCAGACAAGAGATAATTTGTATGTGTAGGTCTAAAGGATTTTTGGTCATCATGAGAAGGCAGTAAAAGTTATCTTTATTTATTATTATTTTCTTTACAGTACCAGGGATCAAATTTAGGACCTTGCACTTGCCAGGCAAGCACTTATTCCACTGAGCTATCTCCCCAGCCCTGTGACCTTTATTAAAAATTCTTGTAAGTCCTCTTTATAACCACATTTTGACTTAGTTCTTATTCCATAGACTAGGAAATGGGTGAGAACTCGTACATGCATTCCACAAGCATTTAATGATCATCAATAAGAGAAAAACCAGTGTTCTTTACTTTAGGTAATTTTTAATAAGAACTTTATTTCAATGGAAAGTTATGGACAATGACTGAGATCTTTAAACATCCACTCCCTCTCTTACTTTATATAAACTATTCCTCTATCTCTTCAGCCTTTTATCCTAAGTTCTCTGTACCTAGGGCCAACTAGGTGTTGTGGCTGATCCTACTCAGAGCAGCTGGTCTACGGTGTTTTCATCCAGAGTTTTATAATGAAAGGAATTGATTAAGACAGAAGTAGTCTGTGTAGTAAATGCACACTATCCATTGTACAGTGATGAATGTTTTAATCTTCCTGCTTGCCAGTTTTACTTATTAGTATTAATGTAGTTGGGTGATTCTCCAACTAATTAATTATGGGATTTCTTTAACCCATGATTCAATCTTGGTGAATTCATCTCCTTCCTGTTGCCTTCTTAGCGTCATTCTCTGTTAATATTCTAAACAATATATCCCAAGTTTTCAATCAAAGGTTACTGGGGGTCTTTCTCATTGCTTGACATGGAAAGTCATATTTTTTTATTAATTTGGCCAGTCTCCATGTTATCTTGAGTCCTGAAAATTCACTTCCTAAAATTTGTGCTTAATTCTTTGTTCTAAATAAAGGGAAGATCTTTGAATTATTGAAATATTCCAGATACAAAAGATGGTTTTCCCAACAAAAGAGATTGTTGCCACAAGCAAAGACGTAGCCTTTCAGTAGAGTTGTGGCATTGTTTTGTTTCATCTGTATCTTCATGTGACTCCAAAACAGCCTTTCAAGTGAGTCAAAATTTAGAATACATAAAAATAGAGGGGCATAAATGAGTTGGCAGACAATCCTCCAACATGTGAATAAAAGTACTAAGCTAATATTACTGAGAATATAATTTTTGAAATCTAAATACTGTGATGTTCAAAATGGAATAGAAGAAACATCAATGTGATTTATGAATCACTAAAGCAGGAAAATGGTAATAGCTATGTAAAGTTTTATATACTGTATATAAAATATGTAAATATTTATCATTGTTGATACATTTTTAAGTTTTGAACACATCCCATGTGTACAGACTGGATGGTATTTTCCTTTGTGTTAGACTTAAGATAAAAGACAGAAGTAAGGACTTGGTAACCGTCCCCAGGGAGTGGGTGTTCTGCATCAGAGTTCTTCTACTCCCAAGTCAGGCTCAGCAGTGTGCCTGGGACCAGCAAAGGGTTAAAGTTTTGTCTGTGACACTGAAATTGAGGCCAGCTGTAGGTCATATTCACGTCCCAGTCACAGGAAAATGAACCTGCGAGACAGAACCTAATTATCTGCTAAACCAAAAGCCAGTCTCAGTTCAATAACTTACGACAGAGCTAGCAGCCAGATATAGTGTTACCATGGCAACTTTGGAAAAAGCTTCACTGTGGTTGAGAATAAGGAGGAAGGGAAGGAGACTGTAACCCTAAATGTGCTGTAGCTGTTTGATCTTGGACAAGTGGGTTTGTCTAGAAACCCAGGTTATTCTACACATGCTTACTATTGTTGGTTTACTTTAATATCTGCAGCGATCATGAAAAATAAAAAGGGAAATTATAATGTTCTTTGGGCTTTAAAGAAATTCATGACTAAATGGCAATTAATTTTTTTTAAAAAAGCTTCCTCTTCCTTCTCTTCCATGGCAGTCCTAAGTGTAGATAAAATAGGGTACAAAGGGAAAGGGTGAATTATCTGGAATATCCCATCATTCTAATGAATGAGGTTTATCTTGATAAACTGCACTGGGTCATTCTATTTTCTTCTATTTCACAAATAGCAATATTTTTGAAGGCAAACTTTTGGAAATTGAAACAGTAGTGTTTGCTTGTTTAAGGATTACACAACTGGGAGAGTAGAGGACAAAACATCTCCTGGTGAATTCTGTCCAAAATTTCAAGTGAAATAATTTCCTGGGATATTGAGTTAAGAAGAATCAAGCATTAGAGGGAGGTAAGCCCTGCGAGGTTGGTCATTTTTCTTTATGTCAGGTCATTTTTGTAGCTTTTTTCTGAAAAGACAGGATTTATGAATTTGCAAGTGATATGGATTTATGTACATAAAAATTTAGAGGCCAGTTACTAGGAGTATGAACAAATAACACGTCAGGAAATTTATTAGCAATAGGAGAAGTAAGAACTTACTATACTTTTACTTGCATGTAGAGAAAGAATTGGGAGGCACATTCCTCTATTTTGTAAAATTGTTCCCAAATCATACTAAAGCTTGCTAGTTGCAATGACTGGATTTCAGCATATCTGAGAATTTTAATGTGTTACAAATGGTGCAATAAGACACATGTAACAAGTAGTATTATCATTTAGGTTGAACTATACACTTGTAATAACAAAATTGAATCCCTTACATATCCACATATAAATACTATATACACACAACAGTGTTTGTGTATAACTTTACACACATGAACTTTGGAATAAGAAGAGAAATGGACACAATGTTCCTTTCATACGCATGAATAACAACAGTTATGCAAATGAGAAAACACAAAATGGAAAGTAGATTCTGTTTGGGCAAAATATGACTAAAAATGTAGCCTGATATTTGCCAATAAATTAAAGTCATTTATGACATCTGTGAAATTTCTTTAAGATGTCACATCTTTTAAAAATACCCTGATCCACTATACTACATACTAAGTGTATAATTTGTGAATATGCAAATCCAGAAAATCAAACTTTTTTAAAACATAATCAACAAAAGAGAATTTTAGGACTGTAGGGAGATAAAGAGTGTGTGTAGAGGCCAAGGAGACAGAAAAGTAACACCTCAGGGCAAAATGAATTCTCTGACTGGTTTCCAGGTATAGATAACCTAGCCTCTGCGCATGACACTAACTTAGTTACTTTTCACATAAATGGAAGCCAGAGAGTAGATTACTTTCTAAGGCAGATGTTTCACAAATCTGATTACTAAAAGGTTTACAAAGATGCCAACAAAAACAATGAAGTCTGATGTCTGGATCCCGTTACTCCTCATATAAGTATTTCTCTTAATCTTTCCTCTCATATAAATTAATTAGGAAAGAAAGTGAAGCAATTTTATCAGAGAAGCATCTGAAGGAGCTATTGATTCAAATGCTTTTACATCTTACCCTTATCACACATGATTAGCTTGCAGATATGAGCTTAGTAATGATGCAAAGCACCAAATTTCACTCGATTCTCTGTTCTACTTGAATTCCCAGGGAAGTTATTAGAAGCATCAACGAAAAAAATCATAGTTTTCCCTAGTGTTTTCAGCCAGTAATTCTGAAGAGATATGCTATGATTTTACAGTCTTTCTTAACTACTTCATTCAAGTTCTGTATCATCATAGTTAATAGTTCTAAAATTTGTGGGTAGATGGCTGTGTATGTGTTTGTTTATTTCTAATGTAACCCTAAAATTTGTAGGTAAATACTGTGTGGACCATATGCTATACCCACCATTATGGGGTTGATATGTTCAATTAATATTAAATAAATAAAATAGAAAAAATTACAGTAGAAAATAATTTTGTAATTTAAAATAATCTCTTTGCCTTATGGAAAGTATGTAATGTGTTTGTCAGATATGTAAATAAACAGACCTACCTATCAAATCCCAAAGGCATGATTTCATCTACATAAAGACAGAAAAAAAGAAAGTTATCTTGGAAAAACATTGGAAAGAAGAAACATTAAAATCTATGCTACCCTTGGATAAATCCAAAGTTCCAATTTCCAATGATCTCAGTTTATTCATTAAGAAGGAAAGGGAACAGAAAATCTAGCAACATAATTTTCAGTATTGGATCTATAAATTTAAAAAGCACTAAAATGTTCTAGAACATATGAGAATATGTTGTATAATAAGGGTAGAATTAAACACTTCTGATTTCTACTTTCTCCCCATTAAGGTTGGTCACCTTAATTTTCTGTTCTTCATTAACTGTTAAGATGGATCAGGGTGTTGATTTTCCACTATTGAAAAGTGCCCTCAGCAGGAAATTGCATAATGCTACTCCTAGAGGTACCTGCTTGTTGACTAATACCCTATTCTTGGACAGTGTTTTATGTCCCTGACACTCTATAGAATCTCCCATTTATTGTTACCTATAAGTTTCATACCTTTTGCAAGTTATGCGAAACTTCTCCTGATCTCTTTCCCCACATTAGTAAAGGATGTTCATGGGATAATTATCTGGTTTAGGAGTAGAAACAAATGGACAGTAGTTCAAACGTTCTCTGGTTCATGCTACCTTTCCTACAATACCTGCAGAGCTGCCTCCCAGGCTTCTAAGGGAAGGGATCATAACCTTTCACATCTTCATATTGTCTATAGAATGTCCCTTCCTCAGGGCTTAAAAAATAGGGCATGTGCTTTTCCCATATCCAGTTTTCTCCTCTTTCTCTGGAAGTCTTGTCCTTCACTAGAAAAGTGCATGATATTCTGTGTGATTTGCCATTAGATGCCTCTAGGTCATATCCTAAACCACTCTCTAGTTTATGGTTAACTTTTATAACTTCTATTATCTGGGTCTTCAGGATTTTTCTGGCCAAAACCTTTGAAATTAAAAATAAAACCATTTCCTTCCTCTCAAAAACCT
Organism: Octomys mimax; assembly: GCA_002564305.1. Classification (NCBI taxonomy): domain Eukaryota; kingdom Metazoa; phylum Chordata; class Mammalia; order Rodentia; family Octodontidae; genus Octomys; species Octomys mimax. The sequence goes on along the minus strand of NDGM011138043.1, from coordinate 3,195 downwards.
ATCTTTTTTAGTCCAGAATTGTTTGCTTTGAGTGCATTGCATTTGCTGTAATTTAAAAAAAAAAGTATAATCTACTTGCATTTAAAGTTTTTGTTTGACTCTGTTCATTGTTTTTATCCTCTTACTAAAGCACTAAAGGTCACATAATTACAGAAGAAACCAAGCAAAGAGTGTAATTCAACAAAGCATTAACTTTGGTAATACTTTGGTGTAACTTTGCTAGTCACTTCACTTTAAATTTTCCAGATATTATGCCTCAGCTAGCCACTTGGCTCTGTCAATTTTTCTTTTTACATTTTTCTCAGATACACCCTTGTCTTTCTATTTCCATTGCCACCATTTTCGTTCAGGCCTTTGTGGTTTGTCCCAATTGGTAACTCAGGGGAATCATTATCTATAATTGTATAAAATATATGTATTATATTAGTTTATCTTAGTTAAAGAAAAAGCAAGGGAAAAATTCAGCTAGCACCTGGGATTGGACTGGTTAAAAAATTATAGTATAACAGTACCAAAATGACATATAATAAAGTAATGCATAACAAAACAGTCATCCATTAAACCATTAAAAACTTTAAAAATCAAAGTGCAAAAGATTATAAAAGCATTGAGTACATGTGTGTATGAGAAAGATCATGTAAGCATATGCTCTGCAATAAGAAGTTTCGTTTTCTTGTGACAGAATTAATAACTATCTTTCTATTTATCCAGAATTTCTAATTTTGTAGTTTTACAAAATGAACACTTGTTTTCATTGGACAGTAAGGGTCTAATTTATTAAAAACAAACTAGTTCAATTTAAATAATCAGAAAACATTAAATTGGTATAGGATGACTTGAGACTGGTGGGTTTCATCATATTACACTAGCAAGTTTAACTTATTTTGAGACCATTGACGCTATCTATTTACACATAAAAGGAATCCTGTGTTTTCTGGACATAAAAATAGAACATATATTTAAAATGTGATATATTTAATTTAAAGTAATGCTAAGTGAAAATATTCTCAATATTGTGATTGTACTTCATTTCTTATCAGATGCTTCAAAATTGTTGGTGTCCACTGAGACCGACTGTTAGTTTTTCTGCAGCATCTATTATTTATTCGTGTGGTGTTTAGGTGGGTGAAACAGGGCTCAGAATAAAGTCTGCATTCTTATGCCTGTCCTACCCTCAACTTTTGTGTATCTAGTGATTAAGTTCTAAGGACATATCAGATGCTGTTTTTGAAAATTCCCAATATTTTCTATAAAAGGAAATTCAATGTCTTCATTTTTCTCTTTCATGCATATAGTGTGAAAATGGACAGTGCAGTTGAGATCCAGTGGTTATCTTGCAACAGAAGTCACTCAAGTTGAGCAAAAAGATATACATGGCTCAGACTCCAAATATCATGTGTGCAAGCAAGTTTCAGGGAGAAGGACTTGCAAAGCTATACAATTACTTCTAAAGTTTCCCCTAAGTCTTTATCATCCTCTGATGATGGCACATTCATACCATTTGTGCAAGTCAGCTTTCTACTGTTGTAACAAAATAACTGAGATAATCAACTTTAAAAAGATGGAAGGCGTATTTTGGCTCACAACTGTGTGGTTTCCATTCACAGGCTGTTGGACTTATTGCTCTTGGGACTGCAGTGAGGCAACACACCATGGCGGGAATGTTGCGTGCACTTAAGTTGTTCATTTCAAGGCCAGTACACCAAAGAGGAAGGGCCTGGGTCGCCACTATTTCCTCCTCCAAAATTAGTGCTCCAAATGACCCCAAGACCTTTCACTAGGACCTACTTTTCAGCTACCTCCTAATAGCACCAAACTAGGAATATTGTCTTTAATACATGGCCTTTGGGGGCTATTTCCAGTCTAAATTATAGCACCTGCCTGTAATCAAAGCTCTACTGAGTGAAATAAAAGGTGAACTAAAGCTGATGCTTGTTCACAGAAAAAGTGTGATAATTCTTATTCTTCTAATATAAGGAAGGTAGAAAAATTCAGTCATTGTCTCCTTTCTTCTCATCACAATTTCTATCCCATGCAATCTGTGCTACCAATGAATTTTCTCAAATAATAAGGAGATTTTCCACATTCACCTACTCATTTTCACATATTAGTGGACTTTTTTTTTTTTTTTTTTTTTTAGATTTTAAAATCTTCTTGGAAAATCCTATGAACACTAGTGGATCATTTTCCCCCAAGGAAGAAATGAGAATTTACTTAAAATTTCACACAAACTTTTCATGGGAACAAACAACCATACAAGTTTAGGTACATATAAAAATTCATGTTTGGCCAGTCAGATAGCTCAACGAATTAAAGTGCCTGCTTAGGCAGATGTAGGGGCCGGAGGTTAATCCCTGGGCCGGCCATGCTGGCCCCACCCCCAGGGGCCCACTGAGATAGCAATTGAGACTGGGCGTGGTAGTACATGTATGTAATCCCAGTGCTTGGGAGGCTGTAAACAGGAAGATCACTATGAGTCCGATTAACATAGTGAGACCCTGTAGACCCTATAGACCCTGTAGTAAATATATTTTTAAAAAAATCATACTAGATGATCCTGATTTATCGCTCTATTTTTTTTCTTCCTAGACAATTACACTAGTCTTTATACATGTCCAGAAATTCTGCATAAACTCTCATTTCAACATTCTTTACCCAGCTTGTAATCAATTAGAGTGTTAGTCAATCATTTAAGAGTTTTTACAAAGTACACCTGTACATTATTTGCCCTGGACCTGCTGAGTCAGGATTTACAGGACAGGAGGAAGGATGTGTCTTCATAAACCTTTCTCAATGGTTCTGATGTATTTTCTGGATTGAGTTTTTAGACCACACTGATTGGAAACAGATGAATCTTGCCACATAAGACTTTGCACCTGGGCCCAAATATTTAAAGAGTTCCCAGGCTACCACACTGTGAGATTACAAAATCTACAGGAAAACCTCTGTGAATATGGCAGGCCCTTTACAAACTTAGTTTGCACTTCAATAGGCACCCAGATATCTGTTGTCCGACAAATGCACTAACTTTTCCACAAAGCTCAGTGCCAAGTTCCTAAAAGGAACTTTTTACATTAGCAAAGTGTAAAGTTATTTCTACCTCACTTGGGTTGAATGTTTAAAAGCTGAATCAAGGGGATGGGGAGATGGCTCAGTGGAATAAGCGCTTCCCTGGCAAGCGCAAGGGCCTGAGTT
>NDGM011137995.1:0-10738 GCA_002564305.1 Octomys mimax | reverse complement strand
AGTTTTCTGTGGCATTTTTAACAGACTGCATCATTTCAGAGCACCGTTCTCTTGTGGTGGGCAACTGAGATGTGTAATTATACGCTGTGGAAAATGACGGTGGCATGAGGGGTGCGGGAGGAGGTCATTGAATCACAAAAACATGTTTCCTATTCAGAAAAAAATGACAGTGTGCAGGATGCGCAATTTCCTTCTGCTCTGTCCCCACAGAGAGTGCGGCATCCTAAAGCAGGGAAGTCATTGGTATTCGCTGGAGTTCGCCTGGTTTCATTTTTATTGTTTCAGAGACTTATTACTCTTTCAGAGTGGTTCCCAGGTCTGCTTTTTCTCAGTATATATGAGCTGGGTAGTTGCAGGAAACACTTTAATTACATTTTAAGTAGAATAAAAGCATAAGTATATTTATGAAAATCCTAACAGAAGGTGCAATGAGACCATTAACTTAAATCCTCAAAATACATAAAGTGTTTTTTCATAATAAAAAGTCCATCATTGAGGCATTAAATTGTACCTGCATATTAAAAATCTGCCCTAAACACTAAATATTGCCTAAATGTGCACATTGTATTCAAAGATTCCCCCCGTAAAAAGTGTGCTGGGACTGTGGGCCTGCGTCATCCGTCCCCCAGGCTTGTCCTTAAATTGCTGCTTCTGGGACGCAGGGCCCTCCGCCACCGGGATGGTTTTGGCTTTGCCTCTGTGCTGTATCAGTAGGTGGTGTTTTTCCCAAATCCTCTGCTCTTTGGCTGAATTTGATTTTAGTGAACCTGCTCAGACAGAAACAATGAGGACAGCAGCAGAGGAAGAATCAGAGGGTGCACTTAAACTTGGATGTCACAGATTGAAGGAGCAGAGGCAGCAGAGGGCACGATCTGCCCACAGTGGCCCGTCTCTGCCACCAAAGCCGACTTCCTCCAGGAGCAGAGCTGTTTCTGCCTCAGGACTGGAGGGAGGCAGCAAAGGCCTCTCAACAGCTTTGGTAGCAGCCATTCTTCTCTGGATGGAAGATAGATAACAAGTGGTGAATACTTTCTTCCCAATAATATTAGTTCACAGAATTCTAATCAAAGCATTCACTAATTTGATTTATGTACTTGTAAGAGAACATGCATAACTTTTGACCTCTTTAAGATAGAAAAGATAACTAAAGAACATTTTGTTCTTGCCCAAAGGGAAATACACTGGAAAAACTCTTGGAAAATCTGCTTTGATTTTGTTTAATTTATTAAAAGATATTTCAAAGATAAAAGTATATTTAAAAGGACTTCATAAAATTACTAAATAGCAGAATTACAGATAACCTCAGGGCTTGATTTTCTGCAGGCAGATTTCACTGATTGGTGGGCTTAGTAGTGAGTACTGTTGATTACATGGTCTGCAAAAGGAAAACCCAACAGCAGGAAGCAGGTTGACAGGGAAGGCTGAGCAGCCGCTGCCTCTCAGGGAGGGAAGCGGGAAGAGTGTCTGCCACAGCCACACTCGGACATCTGTGCCAGGCCTGGCCAGAGACCAGATGTGAAGCGCGTTCAGCAGCAGTCGTGACCCAGGTTCTGTTCTTGCTCTGAGAATTTCCAAACCAGCATCACAGCCCAAGGCTCCCCACTTGAAGGAACCATACGTCCTGTCATGGCGTCTCCACGAGTCTACTGGCTCTAGAACTACAAAGCTTTTTTTTCTAACTACAAACTCAAATAATTGACTTTTGTTCTGCTATAGACATAGGAAGGGATCTAAAGTCTAAATCTTTTTTCAGATATTTTGAAAGTTTATACTAGCAGAAAGCCATAATATTGACATCCAGGTCTATCCTATAATTTTGTTAATATCCACAGCAGAAGAAATCAAAAGCCGACACGTCCGGTCCAGATGCCCTTGCCTCCCTCTCCTGATCCCCGTAGTCATGTCACTGATTGTCCAGCCCCGGGTTGCAGCACGTGGTCTCAGTGATGCAGATGTAGTCAGGGGAACATGGCTGCAGAATGGGCAGCACAGCCAGGGCAGAAAACGCAAACCAACGTTGCCGCGTCTTCAGGAGTCAGGAGACAGTAGCTTCATCCATGGGGTGTGCTCTCGCCTGATCTTTTTCTCAGAGCATCTCTTCACTTCTTTTTAATACCTTTCCATTGACACTGATGTACATACTTCCTCGATAGGAGTTTGGGAGGCTCACAGCCAGTGGGCCACCTTCTCTTGCTGAAGCAGCTAGCACATGTTAACATAAAGTAAGGAAAATCCCTGCTTCACAAGCAGAGAGACCAGGATTTGACTTCATGTCTTTGATGCTTTCTTGCAAATCTTCAGTGAGAAACAAGGAATTTTGGTGTAGGTATGGAAGGCAGCTGTTGGCTGACTGGACTTTGGTAGGCTCTGACTCTCCCTTGGAATTCGCTGCTGGGCCAGAACAGTGGGGAAGGAGCGGTGGGTAGAAGTCACAACCTGCCAACCCTTCTCCAGCCCATGCCTACTGCCATAGAGCAGTAGGTCTCCCTCTGCGCCCACCTGTGACCCTCAGAATAGGTTCCCAGGATGGGCTCAAGTCTACTACATCTGGTGCCCACCACATCCCACACTTGGAGAGGGACAGTGTGTGACCCTGTGCTGGAAAGAACATTCTGGAAATAGTGCCCACATGGAGTGCAATTGTTGGCCCATGTCTGCTTCTTAGTCACTAGACAAAGGACAACAATGAAATTACAAGAACTGTGTATAAATATAAGTCCTGGGGAAGTCCTGTGGTAACCCTAATCACCGATGTGGTGTGAGCGGTGACCCTACAAGGGAACCCCAGTTCCCCTATCAGGAGTCAGAAGGAGTTCAGGTGACCCTAAGCATTTTCCCCAATGAACAGAGGCACTGGATTTACTGCAAGACTCCAAAGTCTCCTTCAGAGTCGGTTACCTTCTATCTTCCTACCAAAAAGAAAAGCAAATCTGAGAACTTTTGAGATGGGTAAAAAAGGCAGAGGGAACTGAAATTGGTAATTAAATCATGACAAACTCGAAGTCGAATTACATTGTTGAAAGTCAAATAATAGTTATTACTCAACTGTAAAATAATTGTCATTCATGGAGTAACAAAGACCCTATTCAGAACAAAAGTACCTGACTTTTACATCCCTGGAACTATTTTTAAATGCATATTATGGAGCAGAATAGAAGGGAAAGTTTTGTGGCTTATTACATGTTACATAGTTACAAATCTCCTGATTATTTAATGGCCTACATAGACTTAACTAGTGATTTTGATTGCAAGTGTAGGCTTAGCTAATCAATACTCTGAAAATGTTGGCATTTGTCCTGTGGCCCGCGGCACGTCACCTTCAAATCAGCACTGTGCAGTGTGGCTCGGCCGCCTGTCGGCACCTGCCTGCCCTGTGTTTTTCCACAATGACAAATGTGATAGGAGAACTCTGATCGTGATGAAGGGATGTCCCATGATGAGGCCGATCTAAAACTCAGCTCTAAGCGCCCCTCTGCCCTGTGCGTCATAAAGCAGCATTGGCCCCACTCTTTGGTGGCAGGATGTGATGTGCTGGGGACCACCTGGAGCCCAAGGGAGTGGCGGAACTGGGCTGCAGCTGTCCCCTGGGAGCCCAGCTGGGTGTACCAGCATCCCACCCAGTAGGGGTGCAAAGGCACGGATGTTACTGAGCATGGCAGAAGGGGCCCCTGGCCACATGGCCATCTGGCCAGACCTCGGCAGCTCTCGCCACACGGTCCCTGGCCTTGGGCTTTCGGCCTCCAAGGCTGTGAGCCAGACAGACTGTTCTGCCTAGTGACCAGCCCGAGCCAGGCACTTCGTGATTACAGCACCAAGTGAGCGGGCACAGGCGGCCTCTCCTGTCCTGTGGCCCTCTGCACACAGCTGGACAAGCGAAGCTCCGTTTTGTGATCAAAACCTAAATAAATGGCACCCAAACAGTGCACTCATTCAGTCAGCAACCGATCATGACGCTACCAGCAGGCTCTAAAGACAAGACATCAATTTTACTAAATCTTTCCTGTTGTCTTCCCATTTCCCATAAGCACTCCCTCAAAGGAAGAATGGCCTGCAGATTAAAGTGGAAATAAAAGTCCAGAAGTTTTTCACTTGTCCACTGATAGCAGAGGACATTCTTATTATAGTAATTCACTTTGTTTTCATTGTATGTATTTGGTACAGAGTCTCACTGCGCAGCTCAGACTCGTAGTGATCCTCCTGTTTTCAGCCTCCCCATCACTGGGATTAGAGGTGTGCGACACCACGCCCAGACTTAGGCACTGGCTCAGCGTGCCCCAGGGATGGAGCTGGCGGGGCATGCAGAACCGGGATTATAGTAATTTGAATACGAAAAAATACATATCTAGTAATATAAAGATTAAAATCCCTAGGGCCAGCCTGATAGCTCAGTGGACTAAAGCACCTGGTTAGGCAGAGCGCAGCAGCTGGGGTTCAATCCCCAGTGTGCTGTGCTAGCCCTGCCTCCAGGGTGCTCTGAGATGGCAATTGAGACCGGGCGTGGTAGCATGAGCCTGTAATCCCAGGGTTTGGGAGGCTGAAAACAGGAGGATCACTGCGAGTCCAATTTAGTAGTGAGACCCTATAGATCCTGTCCTAAATACAAAAAAAAAGAGACATTAAAGTCCCTGTGCATAATAATGTCAAATCCTTAAATAAATGGAAATCTAAACACCCTTAAAAATATAAAAATACCTGAGTGCAATCCCTAGTTCTGAAAAAAAAAAAAAAAAAATATATATATATATATATATATATAATATGTATATAACTCTGGTGGTATATATTTTAGGATTTTAGCCTTGGAATCATAAGGTCTAGCTGACTCAGGTTCACCATTTTAACCAAAAATAAACCATCCGTGAGTTATCGACTAAGGGAAAGATAATTTATCTCCATATGTCTTGCAAGAATATTGAAAAGTGGTAATCTAATGAAAAAAGTGTTCATTTTTCTATACTAAATATTCAAGTGGGACAGGCTGGACCATGGGACTTGTTACTGAGTTATGACCAGCTATCAATAAGGGGAGGTCAGGGAAAAGCTGCCTGCGGTCCCTCCGGGTGCCCAAGTGCAACTTACATGCCCCTGTGTCTTTCCTGTCTGACCCGTTCTGCCTTCCCAAAGGAGCCCTCCGAGTAGGATCACTCTGTGTCCCCCACCAAATCAGAATGCTTAGTGTCACTTCTCTCCTTCCAGAGCTTCTTTGAAGGACAGTCTGCACCATGGGACTCCGCTAAGAAAGATGAGAACAGAATGAAGAACAGATACGGGAACATCATTGCATGTAGGTGTCGCAGTGCTGGTGCTGGGGTGACTTCTGGTGGCCGGGGCCCGGGGGGACGCTCGGGTGCACTTGAGCTTCTGTCTGCTGTGGGAACTGTGTGGTGCTGCCAGGAAGGCCCCGAAGCCTCCTGCCACGCCAGGCGCCCTCTCAGTGGGCCCAGTTTCACTTTAGATTTAAGACATGGGTAACGTAGGTAATGTTAAGTGTGAGAAGGACTCTTTCACCCACTATTTCCCAACTACTGCATGGGAACAAACAGAGCTGCTGACACACAGAGAGCCTTATGCAGGGAGCGCGGAGTCCTCTGCCAAGCATTAACTCATTAATCCTCTGGACGCTGGGTCAGGTAGGTCAGTAATAGCCCCATTTTCAGGCCAGGAAAGCGAAACACAAAAGTTAAATGATCATCCTTGAATCACAGTACTCATTAGCAAAAGACCTAGGATTATGTCTCAGAAATTCCCAGCTCCTGTGAAACTGAATGTTACCAATCCATAATGCCTGGACGGGCTTTAAATTGAGCCCAACCTCATTAATGTTCCATAACAACACCAAGACTCAGGCTGATGGATGAGCCCCCTCTCCCGGGGCCCAGCCATCCATCCTGAACACAAAACCGCTCCAAGCCTCACACACTGTGTTGCAGTATGGAGGCCCACAGCAGCACCCTGGCTATATTAGTACTATTTCTAAAGATACATAACTAAGCAACAACAAGCCTGAAGACCCACCAGCCCATCGTGTCTTATTACTTGCAAGAGAGCAGACACAGAATGTTCGCCTGTTCTAAACAAGCAGCACTGGACCTTATTGATTGTGGAGGTGCTGTCCAATGCTGCCTGTCTGAGTCACCATTGCTGGGGTCCACAGTGCAGTCCATGGCAGTGACCATCCCCGAATAGTGTGCCCTGCGCTCCTCCTGTCTCCTCGCAGCAGGGCACAGGGAATGTGTTTGTGCCACCCGGTTGTCCATGCCTCCCCCCCAGCAATTGTTTATTGATCATGTCCTGCTTGCAGGACATTGCTGTGAAAAAATGATTGAATGTACACATGTGCACTACTGCAGGGATAGCAGCTCGTGCCTGTAGTCCCAGGACTCAGGAGATGAGGCAGGAGGATTGCTGAGTTCCAGGCCAGCCTGGACTACTCGTAGTAAGACCCTGTCTCAAAAAAAAACTAAGTAAACAGACCCACTGAACAAAGAACATAATGTCATTCCAATAACAGAGAAAGACAGTGTTTGGAGTCTCTGTCCCACCACATACTACCCAGGGGCCAGGGGTAACTCATGAATTTGCTGAGAACCTGGCCCATAGTAAAACAGAACTGAAATGCCACACCAAAACAACATTGATTGTTGTTACCTGGAAAAAAATAATTACACCTTTTCTTCTTTGTCCTTCCTATTCATCTTAAGCTTAGTAAGCCAATAAGTCATTTAAAAGTAAAAAAACAAAGAAAAGAAAGAAATCATCCTTGAAGACTTCAGCTCCAAAGGGGTTGTGGCAGGTGGCCACTGGCAGCACCCTGCCCTGACTCGCTAGCAGCTGCCAAATGCGAGCTGCCCTTCCAGGCCAGGCTGAGCAGTTGGCCTCCCCTGGGCCTAACCCTGCTTCCCAGGGCTGCAGTATGCAGCCACCAGCTGCCTCCACCACTGCCTGGCCTGCCGCTCTATCAGGGTCTCCACACTGGGCCAGGCTCGTTTTGTCCCATTCTAGAAACACTATCACAAAGACTTCTCTGCCCCCTTCCTGGCCACGTCCTGCAGCACCCAGAAGCCTCTCCCTGTGCATCTATGCTAGCTTTACCTCTAGTTCTCTGTTTTTGAAAGAAATCCCTCTAGAAGTATTATTTGTAATTGGTCATTTGTATAAATATAGGTTTTATATATAATGTCTATATAATTCCCTGTACGGCCACGTGCTGGCATATGCTAGGACAACAACCACGCCACCTGCCAGACAGCTATTGGTGCTTCTCAGTAGTGTCCAGATCCTCAGAGCTGGCACTCCACTCCCACTAACTAGGGTAAGTTTGATACCAGGAGTGGGGTGAGAACACACCACTTCCGCCGGCTGCAGTCACCCTGCTCCCGTGGTGTCAGAGCTGTGGGGAGGGTGTTCCATGCAGCGTGAGTTCCCTGGCTGGTTCTGGTGACCCACTGCAGACTTAGTGCAGTCTGAGCATCGCCTTTTGCACCACTTCGTCTAGACAACCTGGATGTCTGCACAGCAGCAAAAGTAAATCCTAGCTATTACCATAGGCGTGCCAGCGTTGAAGAGTAAAACTAAGAATGCCCAAGTAAGCCTTTCTCAGAGGCACACCTGTGGGCGCACAATGCGTGCTGCTTTATGGCTTCCGAGAGTAGTCCTGCTGTGTGTCCACCGCTGAGACTGTGGATTGCAGAAAGGTCCCTTTCACATGCTGGGAAGTTCACCTCACAGGGCTAAGGCCTTGGGGACCTCACCACTCCTTAGGATGAGGAACTGGGGGGTTGTGACCCAGATCTGAAAGATTCTTTCTTTCTTTTTTTTTTTTTTTTTTTTTTTGGTGGAACCAGAGATTGTACTCAGGGCACTTATTCCACTGAGCCATCTCCCCGGCCCCTGAGATAGCCTTGATGGTGCTTTACAAAGAACACAAGAAGTGCTCCTAATGATCACAGTCATTGTTCTGCAGCTGCCTCCTAGTATCTCAGCAGCCCCTACCTATAATTAACCCCAGGCAGAAGGCACACGCCACATCTAACAAGGTGGCTCCCAGCAGCTGCTCTGCACTCTGGGGGCTGGCAGTGGAAGAGAAGAGCCAGGAGCCACAGAGCTTCCCCGGCAGATCTCCTGTGTCCTCTCTTCTATCATTCATTCAACAAATACACATCGGTCTGCCATGTGCCAGGCACCGTGCCAAACTGAAGTCCGTTTTTCCACACATATTCATGGAGTGCCTCTGACACCACACACATAGCTGTGTAGGAAAGAGCAGGGAATAAACCCTGCAGAATACTTTGTATGTAGGCAGAAGCTTTGCGGGGAGTTGGCTTGTCAGTGCATCCCTGCAGAGGAGACAGAGCCCGTCCCTAAATGCATGGTACCTGCGGGGCTTTGAAAGGACACATGTGCACCTGAGAACATAGAGCAGGGAGGGGATAGGTTCAGTGAGGACACTGTGCAGCACAGGACTTCCAGCAGGGAAGAAGTGGTCCTGAGCAGGGAGTTGTGCCTGCCTTAGTGTGGGCGGACAGCAAGAGCCAGTGCTGCTGGAGCACAGAGAGAAGGCAGAGAGTGATGGCGGATGTAGGGACTCTGGATGTCTGCCCTCATGGCCGTGCCAGCCCCAGCAGGGCAGAGGGAGACTCTGGCAATCAGGATGAAGCAACTTGATTAGAAGTAAAGGGCACTGCGAGAGGGCACAGTGCAGTGGAGTGGCAGTGTAGGGGCTGCGTGGTCAGGAGGACCAGAAAGTCCTTCTGAAGGGGTTCCCGGGGGAGGTGCTGTTTCCCACTGTCAGGTGGGGGAGGTGAGCAGGAGGAGGGCCACTGAGAGGTGGGTGTCAGGCAAGGAGGGAGAATCAGACCACGGTGCCCTCTGGAACACAGGAAGGACCTGAGTCTTCAAGGGCTCAGAAGCCCAGGTAAGAAAAGCAATGCTTTGGCTAAAGAGAAGATGTGAATTCAAAAGAAGTGTCGACTAAGCTGAAAGGTGGTAGGAATGAGGAGGAAAGCAGAGGAAGGACTCAGGAGTGAGTCATGTTTCTAGCTTGTGGCAAGGTGGACCACGCCTTAGCGTCACCCTTCTCATTGCTGAGACAAAATGCATAATGCCAAAGTCAGAGGAGGAAAGGCTTATTAGTACATGGTTTATAGAGGTTTCAGTCCATAATAGGCTGGCTCCAAGGCAAGGCGGAGCAGCAGAGAACAGTACATGGTGGTGGAAGACAGCAAAAGCAAGCAAGGTGGGGGAGAGACAAGCCTCTTTCTGCCCCTCATCTTGTATGCAGGCTGCCTGCCCTGGGGCAAGGGTAGCACTCATCCCTTTAGTCCTAGCAGAACTATGCCAAAGCAACCAGTGGGCTGACTCACTAATCATACACCCATAATCCAGCATCACACACTCTGCAGGAGACTTCGGAGGGACATCAAGGCACAAGCCATGACAGGTGGACGGACACATGGATAAGTAGCTGGAGGGGGCAGGAAGATGCCCATTTGCTCCAGTGGGCAGATTAGAAGAGGTGCTTGGGGGTGGGCTTCTCCTCACCAGAGCTACCGAGTGTGTGGAAGTGTTCAGATGAGCTTCTCCAATCAGTCACGTGGACTGAGAGAGCTGCTGCTCCTGGGTATAGGTCAGTGAACAGGGCCAGGAGGAAGAGAAGTTAAAGCTGTTGGCAAGAGGAGATTGCCCTGGAGCCGGGTGGCTATGGAGCCCACGTCCAACCCAGGGAGCCATGACGGTGAGCAGCAGGAGGCCACACCCCTGAGCCAGAACAAGGAACACTGTGTCAGGAGAAGAGGGGTGGCCCGGTGTCCTGTGGGTAGACCTAATGCAGTCAAGACCGCCGTGGTAGTGAGGACCCCAGCAGGGATCAGCTGGGCTGGGAAGCGGGAGAGGGCTCCTCGGGAGTCTGGGTTTTATCCAGTTGGTACAAGCCAAGCTTTCCCCCCGCATCTCCTGACCACCAGATACCAAGAGTACACCAGTGCCTTTGCCCTAATCTGTCCCTCAGTCTTCAAGCAGTATGCAGGCTGTGGCCTGTGTGGAAGCCTCCCTTTGAAAGCGTTTTGTTTTGCAGCGGCGTTCTCTGCTGATTGAGGAACTCCAGCTACACCTGCCTTTCTCACTCTCTTTTGAAAAGAATCTGCAGGTGCCTTGACCTGGCCTCACTGTAAAAGCCAGGGCCATGGGAGAGGAGGGGAAGTTCATGAATTAGTTGAGAATGAACTGGCAGGGAAGCGCTTGGCATTAAATTCAGGTGGCCGTGAGAAGGGAGACCAGGCTGTCAGGAGATGCTTAGAAGACTCAGGAAAATCCACAGAACAAGAGTCAGGGATCCCTGCCAGGAGTTTTCAGAGTCGAGTCAAGGTCTCTAAGGAAGAGACAAGGTAAACAGAGCCGGGGACAGAGGAAGCCAATGCAAGAGCAAGCTCCCCCGGCCTGGAGGTGCCCCCCACTGGGCTGCTTGCCCGCTTGGCCAAGCTTTACCAGGAGGAGCAGCAGGGCAAAAGCCAGGGGCCAGGACCCGCGCCCTCCTAAGGTCACACTCACATCAGCTTCTCCACAGCTGGGGCCTTGAACCAGAGCAGCAGCACCCTTGACAGCAGGTAGCCACCGAGGAAGCTGCGGAGCCTTCTTTGCAGAAATTAATGGTAATTAAAATTAATTTTGAATCTTCTCTCAGAGGCCAAAGGCTACCTAGATAATTGTGATTCCCATTTACCTTAAATATGTCACCAGTATT
>NDGM011137991.1:0-13337 GCA_002564305.1 Octomys mimax | reverse complement strand
CTCTCTCTCTCTCTCTCTCTGTCTCTCTAAATAAATAAATAAATAAATGTTTTAAAAAAAATATGATAATAATAAAAGAGTAGGTTTCTTTATACCCTCTCCTATTTTCTTATTTATCACTTTTTATTGAACCATGATGATCAAATTCTTAATGTGTAATGACCTATGTTTTGCCAAATTTTCATCGTCAGGATGATTTTTAAATCTTACACATTATATAATTTGTGTGAAGAAAATTTTCTGAAATGCATTACAGTGTTTCCAAGATAATATCTATTATAGTAGTGTCACATCTTTCCTGGTTAATTCTTCCTTATAAGCTACACAAGTAGTCTCTAATAAGGAATCTTCAATCATGGTTTAGAAGACAAGTATCACACCACTCAATCGTTCCATCCCTACTTCATTGAGTTTTCTACTTATGAGAGTCTAAAGTAGAGTTTAAGGACCATCGAGATAGGCAAACCCAGGGACCAGTGTTCAATCGCCAGCACTACAAACCATACTGGCTCCACTCCCAAAAATGATGAGCCAGCCAATGAGACTGGGCATTGTGGCTGGTGCACACCTGTAATCTCAATGTTGGAGAGGCTGAGGACAGGAGGATCACTATGAATCCAACGTTCTTAGTGAGACCTTGTACAAAATACATAAAAAAGAAGAAAGTAAAGTTTAGCTCTTGATTAATTTTAAAATTGTTTTACCTTGCTGACATAGTTTGGAAAAGTCTCTTATTCTCTTAGATTCATGTGGCAAAATACACTCATATCCCTATCAGTGTGTGTGTGTGTTTGTGTGTGTGTGTGTGTGTGTGTGTGTGTGTGTTCTTGTTTTCATCAGCAATCATTACATGTGTTAGGACAAAATGTTATTCAACTCATTATTTTCAATATTTTTTTGATCATAACTAGATATGATAATGCAAATATTTACCTCATCCTTGATTATCTACATTAAGAGACCAATGCATATGTTAAGGTATTAGCAGACCTTTCTGACAATACTTCTGCAAATCTAGTGTGGTTATTTTGTTAAAAATGTTACATTGATTCCTTAAATAAAAGTAAGATATGACATTATTTGATGTTTTCAATGTTAACTTCTGTGACATAATTCTATGTTTATGTCATTTTGATATGGACAGTGCATTTAAACAATAACATCTAGAATTGAGTAAACTTTTGAAATTAACATCATTCATGATAAGACTAAAATATTCACTTATTTGGTATAAATTTTTTTATGACAAGATTATCTGAAATGCTTAAATATGTAAAAAGTACATAGTCCACACATAACACACAACATACATGATCATTTAACTCTATCAAAAATATATATATGCACTTTATGTTAGTCAACTAAGATTTTATCTCAAATGATGTTTTCTATCATCATTTGAATGATAAATCCATACATAATCTCACTAGAAAAAGTATATATAATTATGAATTTATTGTAAAAGTAAAAGAAATAACCATTGGCCACAAGTGCATTGACTAAGGACTGCCTAGATTTATAAAGAAAATATAAAATAGATTTACATTGCCCTGTGAAAGAATAAATCTACAAATAAGAACAAAAAAATTCTGGAGAAAATATAACATTATTAAGAAGACTATATTTGTGAAAGATATAAGTTTTACAAATTGTTGCAAAATAGAAACAAAATTAACTAAGTCATACATAGCTATTCAAAGTTATCACAACAAAAAATGCACTTCAACTGTAAACAATGAAAAAGACAAACTGTTCGTGATAGTTACTTTAATGTTTGACAATAAACAGCACAGAGTTGATTTAGTTGAAAGAAAAGAAAGCTAAGACATTGTGCTTGACCTGATTTTCTTTCTGAAAGCAGCTTCTGGATCAGTTTTCTATTATTATTATTATTATTATTATTATTATTATTATTATTTTGCTCCGAATGCCTTCTGGGCATGATGGCCTGTCTTGAATTGTGGGGATCGAACCACAGCAACCTGATTCTGACTGCTTTGTTGAAGCAGCCACTTAAAGAACTGAGCTAAGGGTCAGGCCCCCTAGTTTTCTATTATTTTTAAAAAGAATAACATTGAAAGCAATGACACAGAATTTGGTACCAATGGAGAAGAAAAGCAGCAGTGGATATTCTAATGTACATGATCCAGATAACATCTAAGTATCTTTCCAGAATAAAAATCTCTGTATGACAGCACTATATGTGCACCTACAATTATAGCAGCACATTTTGTAATAGCTAAATCTTGGAAACAACCCAAATGCCCATTAACTAAGAAAAGGATAAAGAAGATGTGGTATTTTTATACAGAGTACTCAGCTATGAAGAAGGATAAATTTGAGAGATTTCTAGATCATTTTGAGGAAGATCAGGACAGGCAAGGCACATATCTCTTGGAGGTGAGAAAAACAGAATTCAAAAGGCAAATGGAGTTGTACACTGATTTCCTCATACTAGAAGAAACAAAAACTCTAAAACACAAACACAAAGGAAACAAACCCCAAACACAAACAAGAGCTGATATGTGAACATTTTTTGTTTGTTTGTTTGTTTGTTTTTGTGGAACTGAGGATTGAACTCAGACCCTTGTGCTTGCCAGGGAAGCACTTATTCCACTGAGCCATCTCCCCGGCCCATCTATATCGTCATATTTGCACAATACTTTTTATTGTATAAATGGGCGGATGGGCCTAATATTTGAAGAAAAAAATAACAAAAATTGTCCAAATGAATGAAAAATGCTAATATATAGGTCCAGAAAACATAATGGATCTCAGCAGGAGTTGCTCAGTCTCTCTGCCCCACACACATGAACAAAATACAAATTTCAACATACACATCAAAGAAAATTGCTAAAAAGGATAATAGCTAAGGAATTCTTGACTAAATTACACAATCCAGAAGATTATAGGATGACATATTAAAAATGATGAGAGAAAAATAATTCGAAAAGGATTTTGTATATTAACTAACATTGAATTTTTTCTAATTTATTTATATTATTATAAAAATAATTAATGGGCTGCAGAAATATCTCAGTGGTCTATGCACCTGCCTAAGCAAACACAAGGACCCTGGTTCAATCTCCTGTACCACGTGCCGAGTTGCCTCTACACCTGGCACAACAAGCTGGCCAACAAAACTGGGTATAGTGAGGCACACCTGTGATCCCAGCACAGAGGAGGCTGAAAAAGGAGGAGCTCTAGGAGTCCAGCTGTGTAGTGGGACTGTGTACCATATATACAGGTATATTAAGGTATATTTAGGTATATTAAGGTGTATTTCATGGCCATGAGAGAAGACCTATCCTCTGAAATTACTTCACTTTTAAATATCAGTTGATTAATCCAAGACTGTATTGTGTCATAATAAAAAGAAAGGAGAAAAGTAAGTGAATAGTCACTGACCCGTTATTTTGAAAAAGGATTAGCTTTACTAAGCCTTTAATGCTCAGTTTCTTTCACTTTTCTATGAGACTCAAAGAATAGACCTCAATGTGGAAGCAGGATACTAGATGTGGATGATCATCTTGGTGTCTGTATGCTGACTGCCATAGTCACTTTGTTCCTGCAGAGACTTAATAACCTACATAAAAAAAAAACCTAAACTAAACCAAACTAAGATAAACCACAACGCTTTTGGGATTCTGCTCTTAGGGTTATGGTTGGTTTTTTGACAGCTGACTCCAGGGCATAAGCCCCAAGGAAAACAGGTCTGTGGTGGAGGAAAGGTTCTCCTTTCATTGCAACTGAAAAGCAGAAATCAAAGGAAACACCCCCTTCCTCTTTAAGGGCTTAAGTCCTCTGACAAGAATCCCTGGCCTAGCCTCACATATGCCTGCACTGCCCACCAGACTCAACTAACTTTAAAAAGGTGAGCCAGGAACTTCTACCTGCTTGCTACTCCCCAGACCTTGCCAGCCAGAGCCCAGGCCCAGGCTGCGTGAGGGACCATCCGCATACTCGCGGGTACCTCCTCCATCAAAGAGACTCCAGTGGAACCATGAAGCAGAACTCCCTGCAGAAAGGCTAGGGGACAGAACCACCCAGCTAATCTAGAAGTGGAACATCTTGCCAGAGGGGCACAGCGGGTTCACTCCATGGGCTGAAACAGCAAGAAGCTGAACACAGCAGCCAGACAAAAGTCAGGCACATCTGAATGAGTTCAAATGTGGTAGAGCTGAACTCAGTAAATGAGACACTTTGCTAGACCTAGATCGATGAAAACATCTTTTCTCTTTCTCTCTAGAATGAGAGAGGGAGCAAAACGTAACCAGGGTGAACCAGTCTTCATGGAAGATGCCAGGTACATCAAGGGGACCTAATCAGATGGAATTTAGGGGAAATAATTTAAATACAAAGTCCAATTTAATATCTACTGAGCTACACAGACTTAATGTGTGCTTTTCTGTCCAAAATACAAACACATTAGTTACAAAATTTTGTCAACTGTTAAATATTGCTACCCATTATTAGAGCTCCTAATTGCAGTTCTGCAAATAGAAAACTGTAACTGCCTTAACCTCATAATCTCTCTTGGGTAAGAATTTTGGTAGAAGTTAAGGAAATAACTGCACCAAAGCTCTACACCAAAGGGTAGAGGACAGTGCTATACAAAATGACAAAGAGGAGCAAAATTCAGTCTCAAGCCTGAGACTACCCAAAACAAATGCAGGAAACACTAGCATAGAAAAAATTGGAAATCACACACCTGAAATATCTGAATTAATAGCACCTGAAGTAAACAGACAACTGCAGAAATGTGTAGAGCAAATCAGATCAGAAATAATCTCTGAAGTTAAAAAAGAAATGATAACTATAATGAAAGAATTACTAAGTGCTTCTAAAGGAAACAATGATAAAAAATAGAGAATAGAAAAATAATAGAATCCTTGAATGAGCAATATGGGAAAGAAATAGATTTCATGAAGTAGAGTCAAAGAGATATACAGGAAATTAAAACCTCAATCACAAGCTTGCAAAATCGCTTGAGTGAAAGTGAAGCTAGAGTTTCAGATCTTGAAGACACCATCACAGCTAGTGAAAAGGTAATAAAAAATTTCTTAAAACCAACTTGGATGAAGGAAAAAATAATTCAACATCTGCAATATGGTACAAAGATGGGCAATGTAAGGCTAATAGGCATCAATGAGAAAGGAGTCAATGCAAATGATATGAAAAGAGTATGAACAGAGGTAATAGCAGAAAACTTCCTAAAAATGGGAAACAATCTTACATTCAGTTAACCAAAGCATATAGAAATCCAAATAACATCACCGCAAATAAAAATACAACCAGAAGTATAATAATCAAGATCCCAGAAATCTAGCACAAAGAACAACATACTGAAAGCTGCTAGAGAAAAGAAACAGGTCATATTTAAAGCAAAATGTGTAAGAATAATGGCAGATTTCTCTTCACAAACCGTCAAATCAAGAAAAGCATGCAGCAAACTACTTCAAGTCCTCCAAGAAAACAAATTCAAGTGCAGACTGCTATACCCTGAAAAACTCTGTTTCAAGTTTGATGGAGAAGTGAAATACTTCCATGACAAAGAACAACAAAAGAATTTCATGATGATATACCAACCCTACACAGACTATTAAAAGATATTCTAGACAGTGACCAAAATGACCACTACTCTAAAAATGAGAATGGAAAAAACAAAAACAAAAACAAAAAAAAACACCAAATAGGGCAAACAATTAAACGCAGGACAAAAAGAGATATACAACAGCAGGTAAACAATATGTCAATCATAAGTCAATACATGTCAGTTATAACCATCAAAGTAAATGGACTCAATTTACCTATTAAAAGAAATAGATTGGCACAGTGCATTAGGAAGTAAAACCAACAATATGCTGTATTCAAGAAACTCATATAGAAATTCATAGGCTGAAAATCAAAGGATGAAAAACAATACTACATGCCCCAGCACCTCAGAAAAAATCAGGGGTAGCAAACCTATTAGCAGACAGTCTGAAATTCAAATGAAAAATGACCAAATGAAATAAAGAAGGCTACTACATAGTGGTTAGGGGAAAAATTAAGAAGAAGCAGTAACACTCATAAATATATAGGCATCCAACTATATAAAACAAATTTTTTTTTTTTTTTTTTTTTGGTGGAACCGGGGATTGGACTAAGGCCCTTATGCTTGCCAGGGAAACACTTATTTCACTGAGCCATCTCCCTGGCCCCAAGACAAATTTTAATCAACATGGAAAATCTGATATCAAATACCACAATATTAACAGGAAACATTAACACCAACTTATCCTAAAGGGATAGGTTAAACAGACCAAAAGTTAGCAAAGATGCTGTAGAACTGAACCAAAAATTGGAACAAATGGACTTAGTAAACATATACAGAGTGTTCCAACCAACAGTATCTGAACACACATTTTCTTTAGTTGCACATGGGTCATTCTCTAAAATAGACCAATAATAGTCCATAGATCATGGTTAAGTGCATGTAAGAAAACAGAAATCATCCTATGTATATTAGATGACCAAAATGCATTAACTCTTGAAATAAATGATAAAAGAAACCAGAATAAAACATAAACACATGAAAACTAAACAACATCGTATTCAGCAACCAGTGGTATACAGATAAAATTAAACAAGAAATTAAACATTATTTACAATTCAATGAAAATTCAAGCCCAGCTTACCAGAAATCATGGGATGTGATAAAAGTAGTTCTTAGATGGAAATTTATCACTCTGAACTAACACACTAGGAAGATAGAATGGGAAAAAAATAAACACCCTAATGCTGCACCTCCAACATCTAGAAATGGAAGAGCAAATCAAATCCAAAGCCCAAAGAATGGAGGAAATTAAGATTAAAGATAAAATTAATGCAATTGAGACAAAGAAATACAAATAATTAACGAATCAAAAAGCTCAATATTTGAAAGATTAAATAAAATTGATCAGCCTTTGGCTAACCTAATCAAACAAAAAGGGGAAAGAAAAGTCTCAAATTCAAGCAATAAGCAAGGAAAAGTGTGAAACTACCACAGATCCTGTGGAAATTAAGAAGATCATCAATAGCTATTTTGAGAATCTTTATTCTCACAGAATTGAAGACACAAAAGAAATGAAAAGATTATTACTAGAAAGGTACAAATTATCAAAACTGAATCAAGATGTTACAAGAACTGTGAACAACCCAGTAACAGCCAATAAAATTCAAAATGTAATAACAAATCTACTGAGTAAGAAAAGTCCAGGTCCTGATGGATTCACAGCTGAATTCTACAAGAAATTTGCAGAAGATATAATCCCAACACTTCCCAGACTCTTCAATTAAATTGAAAGGAATCATTTCTCCCAAAATCATTCCTGGAGGAAAGTATACTGATACCAAAACCAGGGAAAGATTCAACTAAATACATAATTAATGGCCAATCTCCCTTATGAACATAGATGCAAAAATCCTCAATAAAATCCTAGCAAATAGAATATAGCATATCGATAAGAACATTATACACATGACCACGTAGGATTCATATTGGGGATACAAGGATGGAGCAACATATGCAAATCTATAAATGTAATACATTATGTCAATACAGCCAAATCCACAAACCACATCATCATCTCCATTGATGCAGAAAAGTCTTTTGACAAAGTACAAAACTGAATAATGTTAAAAGTCCTATAGAAAATTGAAATAGATGGACTCTTCTGCAATCTGACAAAAGCCATCTATGACAATCCAACTGCTAACATAATTCTAAATGAGGAAAAACTGAAATCTTGTACTCTAAGATCGGTACAAGACAAGTATATCCTCTGTTATGGTTTGTGTCTAGTTGTCCCCCCAAAGCCTCATGTAACTTTTATGGCAGCTGAGACTGGAGAAGTAACGGATAGTCTGAGGGGAGGAGAAAGAAGACCACGGTGGAGACTGAGGGGTGGGGCCAGAGAGGAGTGGACCATTAAATGGCTAGCCTGTGCTTTTCTCAGCGATGTGGAGAGGATTATCCTGGACATGGTAACACCCCAGCCTCTCTTCCAGTGTCTTGAAACCTTCAGCAATTTTGAGCTTAACAAACATTTCCTTCCTTCATTCTGAATGTTGGGTATTTTTCGCATCAATGAGAAAAGAGTAACTAATACATCGTCTATCACTCCTCCTATTGAATGCAGTTCTGTTATCATTAGATAGTGCCATTAGACAAGAGAGAGAATAAAAGGAAAAAAGAATAGGTAAAGAAGTTGAACTATCGTTATTTGCAAATGACATGATACTCTACTTGGAGTATCCTAAAATTTATTTGGAGTCAGAAAAGATCTAGAATAGCAAAGGCAGCTCTGGACAATAAAGGCAAAAACCAAAAAACTCCACCAAGATGTTACTACAATTAATACACAAATTCAGTAGCATAGCAGGATACAAAGTCAATACCCAAAAGTCAATAGCATTTCTCTATACAGATAATGAACACATTGAGAGGGAAATTAAAGAAACAGTGCTTTTCAGAAGAGCAGCATGGAAAATAAAATACTTAGGAAATAATCTAACTAAAGAAGTAAACGATCTTTTTAATGAAAATTACAGTACTCTGAAAATGAGATCATAGAGTACTTCAGAAAATTGAAAGATAATACCTTCTCCTAGATAGTAAGAATCAACATTGTGAAAATGCCCATACTCCCAAAATTGGTATACAGATTTAATGCAATCCCTATTATAGTATCGCCAACATACCTTACAGTCCTAGAGAAATCATTCTTAAAATTTATTTCAAACAAGAAAAGATCTAGAATAGCAAAGGTAGTCATGGACAATAAAGGTAAGGCAGGAGGCATTAGAATTCCTGACAAAGCTACTGTGCTAAAATCAGCATGGTATGGGCAAAAAAATAGACCCAAGGATCAGTGGAATAGATTGGAAGATGAATAAGCCACTACAAACACACTTAGCCATGTTATTTTTTTTTTTTTTTTTTAGCCATGTTATTTTTGACAAAGGGGCCAAACATGCTTACTGGAAGAAAGATAGCCTCTTTAACAAATCGTTCTGGAAAGACTGACTTTCTACTTGCCAAAACCTAAAACTTGACTCAGTTCTATCACCATGCACCAAACTAAAGTCAAAATGGATTGAAGATCTAACCATTAAAAAAGAAACACTAAGTCTCCTGGAAGAGAAAGTAGATGGAAATATTAAAGACATATGTGTAGGCACACAGTTTATGAAGAAAAATCATACTGCACAGGAGATACTTGAAAGAATCGACAGATGGGACCTCTTCTTATTGAGAAGATTTTTTTTTTTTTCAGAACCAGGAAATCAACTCAGGCCTTTGTGATTGCCAGGCAAGTACTTATTCTACTGAGCCATCTCCATGACTTATTGAGAAGATTTTGTACTTCAAAAGAAATTGCCAAGAGGGTGAAAAAGCAACCCACAAATTTCAAACAAATCTTGACTCATAAGCACTCAGAGAAAGTTCTTCTATCTAGAATTTATAAACAACTAGAAAAATTATGGCCCCAAAATTGAAAGACCCAATCCAAAATGGGTATCCTAGTTGAAGACATACTTCTCAGAGGAAGAAATATAAGAGTATAGTAAATACCTGAAAAAATGCTCCACATCAATAGCCATTCAGTTGGAGAGGCTGTAGGGAAAAAGGAACCCATCTCCACTGCTGGTGGAAATGTAGACTGGTACCATTATGGAAATAAATGTGGAGACTCCTCAAAACTCTTGGACTGAAAAACCCCATTCAATCCACCTATCCATCTTCTGGGAATTTTCCCAAAAGAACTAAAAACATCATATCATAGTGATAAATGTGCAAATATGTTTATAGCAGCACAATTTGTGATAGCCAAGTCTTAGAAACAACCAAAATGTGCATAACCTGAAAAATGGATGAAAAAATGTGGTGTTTGGGGGCAATGGAGTATTACCCTGCTACAAAGAATTATAATCTCAGGGTTGTCCAAGGTCTCAGCAGACTAAAGAACCTGCAAGCAGGCACAGGGACTGGGGCTTTGATCCTGAGGCCTACTGTGCCAGCCCTGCTCCCGGGGTGCTCTGAGATGTTCAATTGCAATTGGGCATGGTTGTGCATGCCTGTAATCCCAGAATTTGGGAGGCTGTAAACAAGGGAATTACTACAAATCTGATCTAGTAGTAAGACATTGAACACCCTGGAGAGCCTTCCCTAACATACAGGAAAAAAATAATAATAAACTCGAAGCCTTCATATATAAGTAGATACAATTTGAAAATAAACATATAGGTGAAATAATCCAGACCCACATGTGTAAATATCTTGTAGTCTCCTTAGTGTAAGATCTGAAAAGCAGAAATAAAATTGAAGGCTATAACACAGTTAAATGGAAAGCAAAAAATTAAGGATTAAACAATGAACAGAGAGAAAAGAGAAAAGTTAGGAGATGTGACAGGGACAAAATCATATATTTACATAAACAAGATGGTTAAGGAAATGGTCCTAAGACTCTCCATCAGGATTTTGAAAAAAGAAGTTAATGGGCAGAATTCTGACCCTGCCTAAGTGTATGTGCTGATACCTGTGAACTATGCAACTAAACTGAGGATTGCAACGTGTAATACTAAAACCACTTTTGTAACACCTATCATCTTGGTCTTCTAAATATGTACTGCTTCTAATGTCATATGAGTTATTGCTATACTCTCTTTAAAGTAAATGTTTGTGGAGAAAAATATTGTAAAAGAAAATAAATGCCATAGGATTGTCCTACTACAATGTTGTATATGGATTAACATCTAAATTTCTTTGGAAAATGTGTAATTTTACATGTCTATGAAATGTTTTATAAAAACATAAATAAGTGAACGAATATTATATCTATGTATTGGAAGGCTCGGTATTGTTAAAAGTATCGGTTACTCTAAACAGTATTATAATACAAAGGAATGTAAATCATAAAAACTGTCTCATTGCTCTCTGTTTCTCAATAAAATTAATTTTAAAAAACCTTTAAAAAAAGAAAATGTGTAATTTTTTCAACATTCTATAAGAATTTGAATTCTAGAATATTCATAACTGTTGGAAAGTAGCAGATCCATGTTATGTCTAAGGTGTTTGATATTCAGACAGATAATGATGTTAAACCCAACTGCCTCTGTTACAGTCTAATAATATCATTATATTTCTCTTCTGGAGGTTTAACAAATAAAGTTTTAAGACTACAGATTAGAGAGATACATGGGCTAAAAGGACAGCCAATATTTTGGCCCTAGCCATTCAAGGTCAAGGAGGACTTAGGACATAAGAGAACCTGTGCTGTGACATCTTGTACCTCAGTGGTGTCCCAAATTTTCTGATCAAGGAGATTGTGGAGCCACAAAGGAAAGTTATTGATGATGTAGAATGTGCCTAAGGAGAGTCAGATGGAGAGAAAATATTTTCTCAGGCTTTCACAGGGAGTAAATTGATCAAGTAATGGCCGTGACTCCTCCACATGGTTGACACTGACAAAAGACCTACAAGATGCTATACATGGATTC
The DNA here is from genome assembly GCA_002564305.1 of Octomys mimax. Classification (NCBI taxonomy): domain Eukaryota; kingdom Metazoa; phylum Chordata; class Mammalia; order Rodentia; family Octodontidae; genus Octomys; species Octomys mimax. The sequence continues at coordinate 1,811 of NDGM011137991.1, read as the reverse complement.
GGGGTAAATCCTGAGGGGATTTGACCGAATTTTCCAAATAAAAAAGTTATATTTTTACATATTTATGTCTTGCTTTAGCTTGGTCTTAACAACAAGGTATAAAAAGGAATGCCATATTAATATGCTGAGCTGTAAAAGGCTGAGTTGTAAAAGGCTCAAGTCAACAACTTCAGACAATTGCCAGTTCTGCTGACATCCCCTACTTTTATGGACTTTTAAACTGTATTGGGTTATTTTGCTGAATTCATGCGCTTACATTATTTGAACTGGTAGCAAGTAGCAGTTCCTTTAAAGGAAAAGTTTCTTTAAAGACTTCTCCAAATATAGCTTTTCTAACAACAATGGAACACCTGTCTCTGACGAAACAGAACCGAAAAGGTAGATATAAATGAAGGACCATTCTATAGTGAAACAAATATATAGGTATATACAAAATTGTTAGGAAAGATATAGAGCTACCTTGTAGTAGGTTAATGAGAATAAAAATCAGTACTAATAGTGTTTGAGACAAGGTATCATGTCTTCATCTTGTCCTCTGAATAACTACCAGAAACACAATACTACGCAATGTATTAATTATTGTACATTGTACAATGCATTGTACTATGCAATGTATTAATTACTGTCCTAGTAACCTATTTTGAAACAGTTTCATTACTATTTTTTTCTCATTAAGGTGAACTTTTTTAAAAAGCTCAGCCAATGAGTGTTTTAGGCACTGGGACAGGGAGCACATTCAGATAGAAAGCATAACACTGAAAAATGGTCTGGTTATTGTCAGAAGCCTTTCTGAATTTAAAATGAAAGTGAGAATCATTTCTCATCAATTTGCATTAAAACTTTTTTGTCCTACAAACATAATCTATTTAATTATTGTGTACTGGTGGTATGAAATAATTGAAGTACATGTAATAATTTGAACTTGTTAAAATTTAGGTAAGAGTAAGTAAATCTATTATTCAAGTCCATCCATGAGGAAGACCATACAAGATTCAAATTGAAAGATGACTTTCAAATGTTTTAATACCTAATTTACCTCAAGAAATGAGTCTTGAGTCTATTGTAGTTCAAGAACTCAAGAAGGAAATGTTTTAGTGGGATCAATACTTAATGGAAGTACAAATATCAATGTATACTGGTAAACCAATGATAAAAATAATATACGTAAGAAAAATATGGATTATGTAATTATATTTTATATAACAGTTATATTTCTATTCACCAGAATAAGAGTGGCTCCCTCTAGAAGATATGTCAGTATGGGGTACATATGTACATATTTTCACCATGGATATTAGGCTGCATGTGTTTCTGTGTAAATGAAAAACACATATATATTTAATATTTATTTAAATGAATTTGTCATACAATTATAAATGCAGGTCATTTTCTAAGTTAAGAGAGTTTTTGCTTTCTTATAAAATTATATGTATTTGCAACTAATATTTTTTTGCTTTGCTCCTATCTTAGGCTTGGACTGATACAATGAGGACTCAAAATCATATACATAATAATGGCTACTGTAGGTAGAAACTTTAAAAATACAATTATAATTCATTATTTACATCAAATCAGGATTACTGTCTGGCTCTTCACAGACAGAGAAAAAGATTTTGCTTCCTAATATATCCACATTTTCCTTGATAATGAAAAAGAGAAAAATGTTGAGTGCATATCCTTCTGAATGTAATAATTTTTTAGAAGAGAAACATAAATCATTGTCTTCAACATTAGAACCCAACAATTACAACTCAGGACATATGAGAACTTGTACTGTAACATCACGTAACTCAGTAGTGTCCCAAATTTTC
>NDGM011137979.1:0-10754 GCA_002564305.1 Octomys mimax | reverse complement strand
CTTGCCAGGGAAGCACTTATTCCACTGAGCCATCTCCCTGGCCCCAGTCGATTTATTTTCAAGGAAACTGCAAGCTTGTTAGGAGATGGGTAGGAAGCGCAGTGAGTAGGCCACGCCAGTGTATCCTAGTGGTTCTGGTGGAAGTGGGGCTGTGGTAGGCTGACTACTCACAGGGACAGGCAGAGCACGGGACACTACGTACTCTAGCGCAGCTAGATGGCTTTCCCTATGCATGCATACCCTGCCCCTCTGCAGAGACTCTGCCCAATCAGCTTAAGGTACAAGGGCACAGGAGACCTCACTTGGCTTCCTAATGCCCATGTGGCTCCAGAAAAGGAACTGGTACCATCTGAAGATCCATGGTACAGCATCTTTCGTATGTGATGGGGTGACAAGTGAGTTGGGGATCTTTTGTGAATCCCATGGGATTCCCATGTTGCTGGGTGTCTAAGAGTCTATACCAAGGGCAGGAAGAAAAGGCCAGCAGGGGGTGTGGTCAAGCACTATCTGCCACTCCTCCATTCCCTGTGGTGCTAGTGGGAGACAGCAGCAGCTGGACCACCCCTGGCTCAGGCTCTTGGAAAGTTTTGCAAGGTATTGTGGGGAAGGTGGCTGAGCATGGCATGGCAGGGTCCCCAGTGAGAGCCCTCAGTTTCCTTGGAATGAGGAGTCCAGACTGACGTAGGCTAGGATTAACACATGACCTAGCAGCTAGGGCGAGGTCATGCTCCTGGTTTAGGAAGCTGGACCAACTTTCAACTCTCAAGTTTCCTTGCTGGGTAAAGCCCTGCCCTACCAGCCTTGGGGCTCCAAGAAAACCAATCCCAACTGCCTGCTGCTTATAGAAACTGTCCCATGAAGCACCTCCCAAATTTGACTCAGATCTGAACATCTTGAGTGTGACGAAAGACGCCATGCATGGGCCCTGGCCTGAGATGTTCCACTTCTTTCAGACTAGGCAGAGGGCTGGGGATCTGTTTATTTACAGGTACCCACAGGCCAGAGTTTGGGAGTCACTGTAGGCCACACTGCTTATTCAAGACCTGAGAAAAAGCCCAAAGCCATGTGCTGGCTTCCTGGAAGTTGTAGGACTCACATGTCGTGTCTGTCAGTACTAGTACTTCCATCTCAGAAGCGTGAGTGTTGGAGGTCCCTGGTGCCTTTGCTCACCCATTCACAGATGAGGCCCTCCTCGGTGGCCTAAATCTCTTCCTATTTCCACTTACAGAAGGCAGGGAGCGTCTAGGGTGGGAGCAGTGGCAGCAGGACCGTGCCCTCCTCTCCTCTCTGATCTGGCCCCATCCCTGATCTCTGATGACCCTTGACACCTTCTGTGATTCTAGGCCAGATCCTTGCTAACTGCCTTTAGCAGCTCCTTGATCTCGAGCTATATTTGGTTTACATTTCATTGGCAGTCGCGACCCAAGGCCACCTGCTTGGACAAGGATTGAAGAGCGATCTTGCTAGAGACAGATGACTCTAGTTTGTAGCTATCAACTTATGTGAAGTGAGGATGCTGGCCCAGGCATGTGAAAGAAAGACAGGGAGCGCCAGCTGGGGCAGTGGGGTCCTCAGCCTCCCATCATCTGCCCAGTTGGTCCCGCAGAGTGCACATTACCCAGAGGCCCCTGCAGAAGCAGTTGTGGACACCTGAGTCCACACTTGCCCTGGCAAGTGCGTCTTAGTGGGGATGGCTAGCTGGTGTGCTGTGTCTTGGTGCTGATAGGATGAGCTCATGCGCCTTCTCAGTCTGGGGTGACTTCAAGGTGACCTTTTCCAAGGTCTGTGTTCCATTAAGACTGTACCGAGTGTCATGAGAGTAATAAACATTACTGGACCCTCATGACTCTGTCCTCAGCTGTTTACCAAGGGTGCGTGGCTGGGCAGGAGGAAATTTGGACATTTTCTTCCTGATTCCTGCATCAGCATCCCAGGGTTGGCTTTATTTGTGTTTCTCAGGAAGCCTCGTCCTTCAGCAAACATGCGTACTGCTTTTCAGAGCCTTGTGCACAGACTGAGGAGGCTTCCGAAGGGCATGTGTACCCAGCTTTTAGGCAGGGATGCCGGGTGGCCCAGGGTCGCCCACCAGGGGCTGGTGCCTCTTTCTCCCATGGCCTGCCTACACTGCTGTGCTGTCCTCCGGAAATCACTCTTAAAACCTGTAGTGGCTGACCACTGACTTCTTCAGAACAGCAAACAGCAGGCAGAGAGGGGGCACAGGGCCGGTCTAGGCTGAGTGTGGGCAGCACATCCTCCTCCTGTGGCCACTCGAGGCTGAGCGACTCTGTGGCTCACTATGGTGGGCACAGCCTTGAGAGATCTGTTGGGCCCCTTGCCCAGTTGAAGCCCAGGGAGCTCAGGCTCAGGCCAGCCCAGGAACAAAAGCAAGGCCCTGCGCCCTGCCTCCTTGGCCTAAGTCATGCCACCACCCTGCAAGAGAGGCAGTGCTTGGACTCACTGCTCCTAGCTGGGAAGGCTGAGGAAGCGAGGGCTGGCTGCCTGTGCCGCAGTGCTGTACTCATAGACAGCAAAGCTAGGATTTGAACCCTGGGCAGTGCGGCCATAGAGGGCCACCCTTGTTGCCCTCTTCCCCACCTCTGAGAGCTTCGTCTTCTAAGTATCAGGAACGCACATGGCTGCATGGGACAGGCGCTCATTTATAATGAAATGCAGCCTATAAATGTTTAATGAGCAGCGTGTCCCACGAGCTGACCTGTTCTGTGGTCTTTGCTGTACATCAGCTCCTCCAGAAGGGAGCTGCCTGGCTCCAGGCCTCAGAGCTGGTGTGGTCAGCTGAGAGCAGGGGTTGATGGGAGCAGTGCCTCTGGGCAGGTGGGGAGGGTATGTGGAAGGGCTGCAGCCTGAAGTCCTGCAGGGTGAGGGGTGGCCTCTTATCATTCTATTGTCTCTTGGGGCTCTCCTGGGCATTTCCTATCCTATACCTGCAGGATGGAAGCAGAACTGGGATGGGCTGAGTTTTAAATCCTGTCTGCAGCATTTATTCTCTTTATATCCTTGTGCTGGTTGAGTCACCTCTACAAGCCTCAGTTTTCCTGTCTGTAAAATGGGAACTTGACTGATATCTCTTGTAGCATTGCTGTGAGGAATAGATAAGCCAGTCACATGCAATGTGCTGCTTTGTGGACCTGCAGTGTCCAAAAGGACTATGATAAAGGATTGGCTGCTAGCTGTGGTGCTGTTAGGAAGTGGCAAAACCTTGGGGGAGGTCAGTCCCCAGGTGATGCTCCTGGAGAGGACTTTGGGACCCCAGCCCCTTTAGTCTCTGGCTTTGCTTTTCAGCTGTCTCCTCTTCCATACACTCAACCCTGATGTTTTGATCCAAAGTGACCATGGACAGAAGCTGCTGACACTGGGAGCCCAACACCCCTGTCCTCCTTCCCAGCTAACTGTCTCCGGTGTTTCGGGGCAGAAAGTGCTTACACAAAGTCTGGGGAACAGCGTGCACATCCAGTTCTGACTGCAAGATGCTGGCCTCATGGTGCACGTTTAGGTCTCCTGGTGTCCTGTAAGGAGGATGGTGACCCTGCTCATAGAGGAGGATACTGGAGGCTACCAGAGTGTAGTGGCTCCCCCGGATCACTCTGCCTCCAAAGGAGGCCTGACCCCAAAGCCTGAGCTCTTTCCTATGCTGAGTATACTCGGAGAGGAAGGATCTCGCGACACTTCGGAGAGCTTCTGTGTGTTAGGCCTGGGCATGAGCACGGAGGGAGAAAAGCCATCCGGCAAAGGCGTTAATCACTAAGTGTAAAGTTTCAGGCACTGATGACTAGGCTGACTGGCTTTGAGTGCACCAGGTCAGGCTGTCACCTTTGGAGGCATGTGGACGCCAGTGCCCAGATGCATGCAGTCTAGTTCACTTTTGCTGAATCCCCATGTCCGGTCCCTTGGTGGCACCCTGCCAGTCTCTCGTCAGTGGACACCGAGGGAAGTCCAGGCCCTGGCTGTCCCTGAACTCCCGTGCTTTGAAAAGGCCCAGGGCCATTCCCACAGCCAGCCCTGACAGAGTAGAACAGGAGTCTCCAGGCTCACAGCAGGATGCGCACAGGGGCCAGTGGTGGGCGAGCAGCAGATGGAACTTTGCTGGTGTTCCTGGCCACTCCTGTGGCTCAAGTAGCCACCTGAGCTCCTCCTCCTGTCAGATCCTTGGTGGTGGTAGCATGCACAGGAGCCCTGACCCCTGTGAGAACTGTGTGTGTGCAGATCTAGATTCCATGTCCCTCAGAATCATCCCCAAACCATCACCCCACATCTGCAGGAGAATTGCCTTCCATAAAACAAGACCCTAGTTCCAGAGAGACCGAGGACGACTGGTGTAGAAAGAGCGATGCTGTTGCTTCCCCGGCAGCCGGATACCCGCCCAGTGCCTCTGGTTGGAAAAGGGGAAAACTGGGCAGTTACAGGGCAGCCTGTGGGAAGGTGCTGGGGAGCCCAGAGCAGGAAGCATTCCTCAGCAGGAAGGCTGCCTCTCTTGCTCCAGCCGCAGCCCTCAGGGCCGCCCTGAGGCCCTCTTAGGCCCTCTTGGACTCACCCAGCTCCAGTGACAGGCTGTAGGAGGCAGGGACCTCTCAAAGCATGCACTAATGGACGCATCTGCAGCACCCCCACCTCAGAGAGGAGGTTTATCTAAACTATTCAGGATTATCCATCTACTCATGACAGGCACGCAGGAAAGGAAATTCCACACGGCACTTTGGCAGGCAGGGCTGAGTTGGAGAATTAACGTAGAGGAGTTGTGCTGGGTCTCTTCCACCATTCACACAGGCCTTTCTCCTGCCTTAAACCCAGGCCCCTGGAGAACCTAGCGAACCTCTCCTTCCTTAAAAGCCCCCTTCTCGCCCACGCCCCTGTCCCCAGACAGCCGCCTCTTATTCCCACCATGGATGGCTTCAGGAGGGTGACTTTCCAGAAGGTTTGGCTCAGCAGTGCTGAGACCCCAGATACCCAGGTCACCTTGGAGAGGGCCTGGTCCTCATGGCTCCTCTGGCTCAGCCCAGCAGTGCTCTGGCCCCCAACGGGCAGATGAAGCAAGTCCAAGGTTACCAGCAACCCCGTCCGACCCCCACTCCTTCCCACCCATCATGCAGCTGGGGAAAAGCAGTCTCCCTGATATCTCCCTCCTGTCTTGTATGCATTAGGATTTTTAACTTTGTAATAACGGATAACTTCCTGTCCTGCCCCCAAAGGGCAGTGGTGATAACAAGTGGGTGGACCTTAACCAAGGCCATCTGGATGGCCTCCTTTGTAGGCGCAATTTTATAACCTAATTTCCCTACCAAAACGTCAGTGTTTACTCAGCAAGAAATCTGTTCTTTGTCAGCTGCAAACACCGATTTCTCCTTTAGAGCTTTGTGGAAGGCGTGCCCGGTGCAGGCTGGAGCAGTGAATCTCTAAGGGCGGCTGAGCTAGGGCCGGATGGATTGGATGTACTGTGGAGCAGGCCTGGCGGATGAGTCCAGGGCTGTTCAGGAAGAAGGCAGAGCATCCGAGAACATCACAGCCAAGATGGGCCCACTGGTGATGGGGGTCGGGCGCAGAGCCCTGAAATGCTTTTCAGAATAGACAAGTCAGAATGCCTGCATGCACCCTCATCCCTAACCTGGTTCGATCCCATCTTCAAGCCAAATCCGACTTGCCCTGAAAGCATCCTGAGCTAGCAAAAAAAAAAAAAAAAAATCCATCTAACCTGGCCTAGGGGGTGGGGACCAGCCAGCCAGCACCTTTGAGGTCATGTGTACCCCTGATCTCCTCCTGCCCTTGGCTTCCCCTCCCAACTCTACCACTCTCTGGGCTTACCAGGTGATCGGCCCTTGGCGCTGTGGAGCTTTTTACCTCGCGTCTTACTCCTCTAGTAACGGCTGGCTTAGTTTTTCTGTGCTGGGCATTACACAAAGTCATGCGGGTATATTTGGGAACTGGCTTTCCACGTTCCACATGACCTTGTGGGGTTCTCCCTTCAGCGCATGGGGCTCTGGATTTGCTTACTCCATGCTGGCAGGCCTCTGGGCTGAGCTGGGTCTTTGCCCTTTGAGCACTGCTGTTGGAACACACTCTCTTGTACCATCTGCTGGACGCACAGTGCAGCAGGTTGTTTAGTGTGTCTGTCTGGGAACAGATCTGATGAGTCATCTTAGCCTCCCAGATGTTGCTGGGCTCTGCCGTGGTTCTGCCAACACACATTCCCTGCAGCTGTCTGAGAACTCAGTTTGCTACTTATTTTTGTCACCAGGCTGATAGGTTTTTTGGCCACTGATGTTTCCTTCTCCGGACGTGCCTACTCAGCCTTTTTGCCTCTCTTTCTAGGGAGCTGTCTTATTCCTATTGATTCGAATAGGCATTTTATATATTACGGCTACTGGTTCCATGGTTAGCAATTCATGTTACAAGTATCTTGTCTCAGTGGGTCCCTGACATGACCTTCACTTTGTTCAACTTTCCTGCCTCAGAACGCCAGGTCTATACCATTCATAGACATTTCCCTACAAGAGACTACACTGTCCCTGATGCGGCCTCCTGCAGGAAACCGTCTCAGATTGCCCCAGCACAGTGGATGAATTCTTCTGTCAACCCTATTCCTCCCGGCACGTTGCATACCATCTGCTGGCTACACTAGGCATTTCCTTTCCCTCTGTGACCCCAGAAGTCCCCCATGTTTCCCACAGCAGCACCCTAACCAGCCTCGTGTAGGCGGCAAGCCTATGGCACATGTGCCACAGTGGACCATTTATATCATTGAAAGCTCTGAAAGGCTCACCATCCCTGGCCTCACGCTTCCCACACTCATAAACTCTGCTGAGTTTTATGCCCATGTGAGTTCAGGGTCCTAGTGGAAGCTTCCTCAGACGCCTAGCATCCAACCCAGGGCCATCAGGAGCCATGGCAGTGAACACTGACCGAAGCCAGAAGTGATCCCTGGCCACAGGAACAGGTGCTGGCCAGCTGGGCACCGGGGTCCACGCTCCTCTAGCAGGGGTTTCCCCGGGACAGGCTGCTGCTGGCTACACGGGGAGTGCAGAGGGGCGCCAAGATGAACTGGTTCCAGTCTGGGGAGGGGGCTTCATGCTTTCCAGAGTAATACACAGCCACACCTCCAAAAATGCAACCCTCTGAGTTAGTGTATCTTGGAAAAGATTAAATTTCTAGAACTTTCTAAGTAGAAAATACAGCAGTTGGGCTTGCCAGTGGATGGTTTCACAAAAAAACTAACAAAAACGTTTGGAGGAGCAGCTCACAGAGCAGTTTCTGTTTGTTGGTGGGGCCTAGGGCAGCAGGTGCAGGCCTCACTGAGCAGGGATGGGAGCAGACACCCTACTGCCCACCCTGCCCGGCACGGAGAAGTCTTCATTAGGGCAGAAGAGGACCAGAGGCAGCAAGCCAGGTGTTGCGGATCTTGGCTTCCTTTCTGGAAGGTGGGCCTGCAAAGGATTTTGGGAGCTGGCACTGCCCAGTGTTGCTGTGCAAGTGGTGCCAGCCCCAAGTGGCTCAGCAGGAGCTAGAGGGCACAGGCTCCCCACCGCCATACACACTGACCTGCCGCACGGTGCTGTGATCCTGGTGGGTGGTAGACATCCCAGCCCAAAGGTGGGGCTGGTGTACTCTAGCCAGTGTCTCCAGGGCAGAGGCCTTGGCGTGTCGAGGCTGTGTGCTGGGTGGATTCTCACTATGGGGAGTCAGGGACCATGTAATCCCAGTGGCGGTGGGAAGGCACGCTTGCGAGCCCTGTGAGCATAGAGATTGGAATGCAAGGCTCAGAGGCCCTCTCCTGCCAAGAGCACAAACATGGAGAGGATGGGGACCTCCCTTGCCCGCCTGCCCACCGGCCTGCCCACCTGCCCACTGGCCTGCCCACCTGCCCGCCCGCCTGCCCGCCTGCCTGTCAGGAGGGAGCATCAACTCGGGCCTGGGTTATTCCAGGAAATAGCACTAGAGCTCTGCTGTATGGGAGTTTGAGTCATAGAATTGAGGAGATAAACGATCATGACGCCTGCCACCTCCTGAGGCCAACTGCACCCCAGTAGTGTGCGTGGCATGTCGCCTCGGTTGCCAGGGCTGCGGGAATGAGTTACCATGAACACTCAGTGGCTCATGACACTGGAAATTGATCCTCCCCAAGTCTTGGAGAGCAGAAGTCTGAAATCATTGTCACTGGGCAGAAATCAAGGTGTCAGCAGGGTCATCAGCCAGTGTCGGGAGAAACTGTTCCTTGCCTCTCCAGCACCTCTGGCTCACGCCCACGTCATTGTCATCTCCACCTCCACGACACGTGGGCTGTCCTTTCCCTGCCAGCTGCCCCTCTGTCTCTCGCCTGTGAGGTTCCAGTGATGGGCTTTGGAGCACTCCCAGATCACCCATAACCTGACTGCCGTAAGGTCCTCACGTGCCTCGCATCTGCCAAGTCCTTTTTTTTTTTTTTTTNCAATCACTCACAGGTTCCTTTGTTTAGGACAAGGACTGGTCTTCATGAGACACCAGCCTCCCACACAAGCCTTCTCTGTGCTTTGCAGACTGTGAGACAGGTTGAGGGAGGGCACATGGTCTGCTCCCAGCCTCACAGCTAAGAGGGAGATGAGCTAGGCTGAGAGGGGCCCAGGTCTTCAGCTCACTAGGCCTGTATTCCTCAATAGTCATTTTTGTCATTACCCACGTATGCACCCATTCATCTACTTATCCACTTACCCACCTACCCATTCATCCATCCACATGTGCATCTATCCATGTATCTACCTATCTGTCTGTCCATCCACCCATCCGTCCATCCATCCACCCATCCATCCATTCATCCATCCATCCATCCATCCATCTATCCATCCATCCATCCATCCATCCACCCACCCACCCATCATCCATCCATCCACCCATCTACCCATCCATCCATGCATCCACCTATCTGCCCATCTGTCCATTCACCCATCCCTTTGTTCATTCACTCACACACTCATGAGACACACTGAGTGTGCACACCTGCTCCTGCTGCTGCCCGTCTGCTGGGGAAGACAGGCCACATGTGAACTCATCCCTGCCTGTGAGTTCACCCCTAAGAACACCTGATCGTCCCCTGAGGCACAAGTGCAGGGCTTTCCCCAGCACTGTCTCATGAGATGCTTGACCTCAACCTGGGGCCAAGAGGCTTCTTAGCCAGGTGTCCTCTGAGGGGAAGCAGAGGTAAATGTGGAAAGGGATACAGCTGAGAAGAGTGTCACTGAAGGTTCAATTGTCCAGGGGCCAGAGCCGAGCTGGGGAATGAACCTAGCAAGGGCCCAGTTCTAGGTGGCACTGAGGTGCTGAACATGTGGGACTGCAGTTTCTCTCCACCCACCACTGAAGCCATATGTCACCCCAAGAGCCAGGCCAGAGGTAAGGCCACAAGCCTGAAGTGACTGGAGCTCCCCTTTCTCAGTGACAGGCTCCTAGACCCATCTGGAGCCACCCAGTTTCCCTTGTGTAGCCACTGTTGCCCCTGCCTCACCGCACTGTGGTTAGTTTGGGCCTCAGTAGTTTGGTCTGTGGAATGAGGCACAAAGACCCCGCTCCTCCTCCCTGTCTTTGGCCTTACTGGCCTGTGCAGGGGGACTCTGAAAAATCATTTTTCGGTGGCTCTTGGTGGCTAAGAGCGTGGGCCCCTCCTCCTGGCTCCCAACCCCAGGGACAGATCCTACCCTGGGTGGCTCATGTCAAGTTGAGGTGAGTTAGCACTTTTAGCTCCAAGTAGTTCAGCTTCCCCAAACAGGCACCCTGGGTGGGGCACAGGGGCCAATCCCCACATCCCCCAACACTGCATGAAAGAACATGTTGGCTCTTGCCCAGTACCCTGCTCAGCTGTGCCGTGCTACATGACAGGATAAACGCCCCTCTTCTCCTCCTTGTCCATCAGCGCCTGACTCATCCCTCCAGCCCTGCAGCAGCCACAGGCCCTCTGCGGGACCCTGCACTGTGGTTCCAGCTCCCTGGGGTGGGTCGTCTCCAGGATCCTGGGCATGCTCGCTCAGGCCCAGCTGGTTGGTGCTGAGTTGCATGTGGCCATGTAGGTTTTCATCTGTGTCCTCTCTGCCAGAAATCCTGCGGCAGCATGTGGGGAAGGGGCTGGTTCGTGATGTTGGGAGGGCAGGCAGTGTCCACTTCGCTCTGCTGCTGCTTCTGCTTGCTCAGCTTTTGAATATGAAAGGGAAGCACTGTCTGGCACCCAGGAAGTGCTTGGTGCTAGCTGCCCTGCACACTTTCCCTGCTTGGCTCATCCATCTCACAACTGTCCTGGCCTATAGGCAAGGGATCCTGGGATCCGGAGCCAGGTGGCACTGAGGGAGGCCACAGAAGCAGCTGAGCCACCACGGAGCCCCGCATCTTCTGACTGCAAAGTGTAGGCGTTGCCTACCATGTGCTCAATGTCCCCTCAGCCTGCAACCCCAGAGCAGCCTGGGACCCAGCTGAGCGAGCACCAGGCAGGGCTTTTTGGGGAGCAGAGACAGCAAGAAGGGACAAGCAGTGGCCTGCACCTTGGAGACCATTAGTGACATGTCTGCCCGACCTGAATTCACAGAGCAGAGATATTCGCTCCTGTCCCACCTCTGCAGCCTTCAGCAAGACACGACTTCTTTGAGGCTCAGGTTCTCATTTTTAAAGTGGAGTAATCTGACCAACCTCACAGGCTTGTTGGACACCTTGCGCATGGACACTCAGCACACGTTGACTCGGTCAGCACTAGCAGCATTGCTGTGGCAGTGCCCAGTGCCCTCCCTGTG
>NDGM011137975.1:0-13545 GCA_002564305.1 Octomys mimax | reverse complement strand
AAAAGGCAGAAAGACAACAATACCAGTAAAAAAAAAAAAAAAAAAAAAGAAGAAGTTCATTTTTTGCACAGGCCTTTAATTCCAGTTACTCAGGCAGCTGAGATAGAAGTACCACAAACTGGAGGCTAACCAGAGAAAATTTGTAAGATACTATCTCAAAATGAAGTAGGGTGCTTGCCTAGCATGTATTCAATTGCCAGCACCACCAAAACCACACCATTTTTGTTTAGATAAAACTTTGTTTCTGTGCTACCTATCAAATTTTCCTTTCCTACTGAAAACATTTTCATTCCAGAAACCAGGCCTAGAAATATTTAAATTTGTCCCTACCTTTATCCAAATATATTACTATATCCGACTGAACTGTTCAAATATATAGACTACAATCATGGCTGAAGACCACAAATTCACAATGGCTAGTTTTACATATTTCCCTGAGGGATGAACAGAGGCTTGGGATGATGGGCGTCACCCTTCAGAGAGTTCCCATTCCCCCATTAGGAGTAGGTCATCCTCCCCTACCTAAGACTAAAATCATTAAGACTAGGACTAGGATTAAATGCCAAGGCTCTGGCTCCTCATGACTTTTTGTTCCTTGTGAACAACTGTTGGTGCAGGTCCACCACTGCACCATTTAATCTCTTGGTCTTTTTTTTCCACCAGGCACAGTAACACCTGGCAGGAAACTGGGGCTCACTGCAGGGGTCTCCAATAACTGGCATCTACTGTGGCCTGAACCTCTGGCACTCTTGCTTGCCTGGTAGACTTACTAGGAATGTTTCAATGGTGTTTGGTTCTCATGTGATGACTCCAGAGCTAAAATCAGTGTTTTCAATGCAAGTAGGAATTTCACTGGGATTGAAACAATGGGTGATCTCTTACTTTAACATCTTTTTTTTTTTTTTTTTAATGCATTTGGTACAGGATCTCATTATGCAGCTCAGACTCATATTGGTCCTCCTGTTTTCAGCTTCCTCGGCACTAGGACTATAGGCGTCCTCTTTATGTAAGCCTGCCACACCCAGTCTCAGTGGCCAGCTCAGCATGCGATCAAACTCCATCCCTGGCTTGTTCACTGCAGTATCTCATGGGCCCTTTATCTCTTTCTTTGAAACCCAAGCCTCTTCTTTGAAACATCTTTAAAATCTTTCTTTAAGTCTCTTAAAGGCAAAATACAGTGCCAACTAGTAGTATCACTCCAGGAAATAAGTAAGCACAATCCATGGATCCTGCAGGTGGGAACTTTGAATATTTAAAACTGGGTCAAAGTGAGGGGGGAAAAAAAGGAAAATAGAATTTTTAAAAGAGCTAATGGCAAAAGAAAAAATGCTCCTCCCAAGACCTTCTCAGTTTGTCAGTTTGGAGCTTGGAAAAATCTGTTTTAGACCTGTTAAGTACTAGTATGCTCCAAGTTTCTATTTTAGAATAGGACAAGGGAGAAAAATATACAGAAAAGAAAAAAAAAAATTCCTCACTGTGTCACTGGCACCTGGGGGAAACCTAATCCAGGTGAGAATTTTAAACAAAATTCTCAGTCTGCTACTCCATATTAAAGATAAAACATTCTGAACCCTGTATGCCTAAATATCAACAGGCTGTAAAGAAGGCAACTATATAAGGGATGCTCATGAACCTTGTGGTTTCCCAATGATGGTTCAGCAAACACAATACACATTTAATGAGACTTGCGGAGACTCTTAGCCCACAGCTCCAGATTTTTTTAGAGATGGACAAAAGGTGCCCAAGATGGTGGCACAGTCATTTCCAGGCGGCGACAGAGGCAGTGATCGCAGTGCAGGATCTGTGCCAGGGGAAATAAGGCGGCTGCTGCACGCCAGAAGACTCTGCTATGTCACAGCAAGGCAGCTTCCCCCTCCCTGCTTACCTTGGCCAGGCCAGGAATCGTGGCCCATGCCTGTAGTCCCAGTTACAGAAGAGGCTGAAGTGGAAGAAATGCTTAAGTAGAGGAACTCTTCATTGGGACTCCTCGAGTCAATGTTAACTCAAACTATATTAAACTCCATGGAAAATTAGAGCCATGTCTCATTTATTTTGCTCTCCTTGCTGGGACAAAATACCCGACACCCCAAATTAAGGAAAGAAAGGTTGATTTAGCTCAGTTTGTAGAGGTTTCAGTCCATACTTGGCTGGCTCCAAGACAGAGTGCCACATGGCAGAGGGCAGCATTTCATGGTGATGGAAAACAGCAAAGAGCAAAGGCAAAAGGGAAGAGCAGTGGCAGTGGTGGCAAAGGCAAGCCTGTCTGCTTTCCTTATACTGTCTTCAGGCTGTCTGCCCCAGGGTGGGTGTAGCACTCACACCCATAACTCCAGCCTTGAATCATGAATTAATCACAATTCTAGAACAGTGCCCCAATGATGAGGCTTTGTAGGGGAAACAACAAATTTAAAAAGGGACATTTAGAACCTTCTTAAAAAGAGCTAGAAAGCAATGATTTAGTGCTAAGCAATGGCTCCTTCTTTACACATGACCATTATCACAAAGGGAAGTATCTATTATGATGGTATTTTACAACTAGAATTGTACTGTAAGAAATGGAAAAAATGGACAAAATTATGTTCAACCTTTCTTTACACTGAAAAAATAATCAGTACTTGCATTCAAATGTAAACATGAGCCCCAGGAAACCAGATAACTCTAGCCCTAAAGACGTCACTATCACTAAGCCTGACTTTTCCTCAATGTTTAGAACCTGAAGACAAGATTTCCAAGACAACTATAATCATCACATCCTCACCCACTATTACTCAGGTTTTCCGTACTTGCCCGTCAGGGCCTGAGGGTGGGGGCTTCTAGGCCAGCATTAATTAAAGCCACCATGAGGCTCTATCCATCCTTAATTGATTTTCTTCAAATTCCTCAAGGACAATATCCTTTATAGGAAGTAAATGGGAAATTTAGAACTACCTCTAGTCATCTGCCCTTTTTGCTTGGTGATCTAAAACAGATCAGACACGATTCTGATGATCTTGCTAAGTACAATGAGGTCTTTATAGAGGATGAACTCAGATCTATGAACTAGATTACAGAGATGCAGTATTACTCATAAATCAAGTATTTTAATGAGACAATGGGTACAAACTATTATCTATTATCTGTAAGTTTCTAACATGAACTACAAATACCTGAGGATACTTACTTTCAGAGTGGGTTTAAATAGGACCTACCCAGCACTGGCGTAGAGGTGACTGGACACGGAAACCAAGATGTTTCCAAGATCTCTTTGCCCTATGACCAAAGTTTTCTCTGGTAATAACCTGCCTGTCAGTCCCCAGAGGGGAAAGATCTCTTTTCCAGACTGGGATTTCAGAACTTTAACTCAAGGTCAGTTATTAGAAGATAACTGAAACATTTTCATTTTCTCTCTTTCTCTTTCAAAGGCTTAAAAAGCAGCCATTCAGTCCTTTGATTATTGGTTTAATTTTCTCTTTTGCAGTACAGTTGGAGTGTTCATAATGTTCATCTTTGGGGGCATGTTTTGGAAAGCATTAGAGATCTACCTGGGAAAGCTGCTGATTTTGTCTTTGTGTGCCTCCAGATTAGGATTTAGTTCTCGCCTGAAATCACTCTTCTGTTCCTTTTCCACTGCCCTGCCCCTGACGACACAATTTACAAGTGTTTGGACCAAGTCACCAGAATGGTGGGTTTCCCCTCCCTAAGACTGTACCAGAGTGAAACTGAACTTCAATTATCTTTATGCCATATTCTAAAAAATAGGTCTACACTTAATCCAGAAACTCTCAAAAAATAAATGTACAGGTTTCAGTCCAAGTTAATCTTTCAGTCCTTAGGTAGAACTGGAGATTAGCTCCTTACTCCCCACCCCTCCCACCCCGGTGATGCTGATTAGTTTTTAACACAGGTCAGACTGAGTTGTACAGCACAGATAAGTTCACTGACAGAACAAAATATTCCTATGGAAGCTTATAAGTTTAATAACAGTATTAAACAGAAACAAATATTAAAAACAGGCATAGCCCCAGTCCCCAGAAAACTGATTTTCATGATTTCTCTCCAGAATATCTTGCAGGCAGCCACCATTCTATCTTTTTCTACACCTAAACCTGGCCTGCTCACCTGCTGCCACCCCAACAGTTAAAATAACCTTTAATAGTCTATCCCATTAAGAGAAACAGTTGCGTATGGCTACCAAAACAGCAGTTTTGGTCATCAGTTGTGACTATTCAACAACTATGGCAATCAAAACAATAAGGGCCAGGGAGATAGCTCAGCAGTCTAAGCACTTGCCTGACAAATGCAAGGACTCAGGTTTGATCCCTGGTATTGCATGTCATGCCTACCCCATACCATGCCAGCCACTGAAACTGAGCATGCTGATGCATGCTTGTAATTCCAGGGCTGGGGAGGCTGAGACATGAGGATCACTATGAGTCCAAGATGCATAGTGAGACCAGTACCAAATAAATATATAAATAAATCTTAAAAAAAAAAAAAGCAGTAGCCTGTATAGCTATATACTACAATTAGATAAGCTATCAGCCTAGGGTTCATCTTAAAAACTGTCTACTTTCATAAATATGAAAGATTTTTTATTCCTTCTGATTCTTATTACAAGAGATCTCTGTTAACTGACATACAAAATTTATGATTAATCTATAATTATAAATTTAAAAACTAAAAGCAATATTATACTGCAACTTCGCAAAATACATGAGTGCATGCTAGAGTTTTAATTATATTATGTACATTTGTCTGTTCAATTTGTAATGATACAACTGCTTTGCTTGAACTCAATGATTTTTGTTTGTTTTTGCCTTTTTGGATTTTTAAAAATTTGTCTGTATCTTAAGCTGAATCAGAGATGTCATTATAATTACAGATACGCTTCGACTCAGGCTGCCACCTGATCAAATGATGTCAAGATTGGTTTTACAAATGAAGCACATATTGTGGTCTGTGTAAAGTAACTTGAGCATCTTTCCTTGACTAAAAAAATGTGTGCATTGTTATGATCTGGTTCTCAAATATCATCAAAATATTGTTAGGCTAGTTGCACAGAGATTCCTTAAAGTGAGAGAATTGTTGAACAGAAGTATGGTTGGGAATAAAGGAACAGCGACCTAGAAAAATCTTATTATGGCCTTTGTTTATTCAAGGGGTCCCAGTGGTTCCCATAGCCTTGTAGGACACACCCCAACAAGTGTTGTTAAATGTATTATTGTGATACATTTACACTGATGAACATCAAAAGGTTAAGTTTTCTATAAATACAATAACAAACTTTTCTCATTAAAAAATGTGCTTGATACAAAACAAAAAAATTCTCCATTTAGCTATGACAATTCATTATTATTAATCTGATGGTATATTAAATGTATTCATGCCTTCTGGATGTACAGGTCTTCTAAAATGTAAAAATGGGATTATTTAAAAGTAATAAGACTTTTCTTTCAGATTCAGACATCTGTCTTTCTTGTACTCTATCTACATGTAGTAAGAGGTATATGTCAAGTCAATCTGAGATTACCTGCCAACTCCCCAAAAAACAAATTTACATGATGTGTCACTTTGTTCTAAATTAACATGCATATTTAAAATGTGTTTCAAAGATAACATCATGAATGACATGCTGTAATACTATGTGTGGCTTTTTAAAATTTTTGATTCAGGGTCTCACTACACAGTTCAGAATTGTAGTGATCCTCCTGTCTCCACCTCCCTAGCACTGGGATTACAGAAATGGAACACCATGCCCAGTTTTGGGGCTGGCATGGAACACCTAAGGTTCTGGGACCAGCATGGTATGTAGTACCAGGAATCAAACTCGATTACTTGGGCTTGCCAGGCAGGCGCTTAGACCGTTGAGCTATCTCCCCAGCCCTATTTGTGGCTTTTGATCTTAAGTTTTCTCTATGTAACTAAATAATTGTTGTCTGTTAATATTCTGCAGGGACTCAACTACAAAAACAAATAGAGTAACAGTCTTCTGGCTATACTTCGTATTTCAAAGTGCCATGCCATGCCAGTGAGATTACAAATGTTACGCTCATTGTTCACTTGCAATATTAATGTCACTGATCTTTTCTGGTGTTCAACAACCAAGATTTAGAGACCAAAACTAGAAATGATAACTGGACTCAAAGGACAGCTAGTATTTTGGCCCCAGCCCTCCACAGTGAATCAGGACCTGGGACATGAGGGAACATCTTCTGTGACACTGTATAACTCTAGTAAATCACACAACCTCCTGACCAAGGACCTCAGGGTATGGGAATATAGTGGACGTGTGCCAAAGGAGGGTCACTAGAGGAAAAAGCCTCCCATGCTTTCATAGAAAAAAATTGGTCAAGCAAAAGCCATGACTCACTGTGATGACTAATACTGATAGAAGAACTGAAAGGCTCTACACATGGGTCCAAGGTAAATCTTGAGACTGAACAGATCTTGATAGCAACAGTTATAATTTTAATTAATACAGGTCTTAATTTAACTTGGTCTTGAACATCCAGCAGGAAAGTATAACCAAAAACCATCTAAAACAATGTCATATTAATAAACTAGACATAGGAAAGGGCTTCAATCACCAACCTTTCTGTCAGTTTACACCTATAGCATAGCTGACCACTGTTAAGGGTCATTAAGAAAAACTACAGTAAAATTTATAGAAGTTCAACAAAACTTATTTAGCTAAAACTGTCCTTCAAAAGCACAAAACTCATATTATTATACATAAAACTGGAAAAGAACTTATAACTAAACAATGGGCTTATAGACTTCTATTACTAGAGGGCTTTAAGGGCCAGCAATTTACCATCCTATTATAACCCCTAAAGAACAGTCTCTAGATTTAGCTCTTTTCCCAGCCCACCTTTCCATTATAGAGCTCATGCTTTGATTTTACATGCTCTAATTTCTCAAAATTTGTTTTATCTTGCCTAGACGCTGCCAAATTCGAAGTGATGATGCAGATGGAACCAACAACAAATGTGCTTGACTCTTTTTACCAAAACCCACCAGATAGACATTGTAAAGAAGAGTTTAAAACTGTTAACACACAACATGATATCTGAGGCCCATTAGATTAGGTCTCTGGGAAGGCTACGCAAATACTTCTCAGCTCAAAGCAGCTAGATAAAAACTACACTAGTTCTCCCCTAACTGCAATTTAGGGATATATCTTCAGAGGGAAAAACTTTAAAAATACTGTAGGCAATTACACAGGATAGGACCCTGAAAAGGTCAGTGCAAAAGACAAGCATGTCTAGAAGCACAATTATAAAAACAAAAAGGGGGAACATAGCTATTTCCACACACACAATTGGAATTTGCTATCTTCACCTTAAAATTTTAAAATTTGGTTACAGAAAGTAAATTACCCTTCATCAAAACTTCATTCGCAAAAGGACAAATCTGACAAGCTCGCCTAGGGCTCAAGTCCTATGGAAGGACATCCAAACAGGAAAGTGGAATTACTCAGTACAGCAAATAACATGGGATCAAGGGAATGCTTGCGTGTTATATGGAACACTGTTATGGCCACCCTTCTGGAATATGTGACCACGAACAGAAACATCTCAGTGCTGAGGTGGAGCCTGTTCCCATGTGGCCCTCCATTCTTGAGGATGACCCTAGAGAAAAGCTGACACAAAAAGTACTGAGGTCCACGCTGGCTACAAAACTCATGACATGGGGACAACGAAAGAACACACAGAAGGCTGCCACACGGGTGCAACAGGGCCTCCCACAAACTCCTGAAAACATAATTGTTCCTATGATGGCCATCCAAGCCTGTACACTGTTTCAACTGCTGCAATTACAACAAAAAGGTGTGTGTGGGAGGCATACGTTGGCAACCATAAATTGACAATGGTTAGTTTTACATACTTTCCTAAAGGATGAATAGAGGCTTAGCACTTCTGTTACCAGACTTTTGAAGTTTCCCATTATCTCACTGGGGTGGACTATCCTATCTACTTCCTAAGATCACTAAGACTAAACACATTCCAAGGTAAGAGCTTCATTGGCTTAAGTTCACCCACACCCTCTGAATCATCTGATAATCTCCTCCTTAATAATAAATGCTCAGGTTCTGGCTCCTCATGGCTTTTGGATTCACATGAACAAATGTTCATCCCAAATCCCTGTTGTACCACTATTCTGTCTCTTGCTCTTTCTTTCTTTCCACTGTGCGCCTTAACACCTAGCAGAACAGAGATGCTCACTGTAGGGATCTAAGATAAATCATTATTACTGTCTACTGCATTAAAGCATTCTTAAACCTATTATTACCGATACCTGAATGAAAATTAGATCTTACATTTAAAAAAGAATTGAGGGCCAGCCTAATAGCTCAGCGGATTAAAGCACCTGCAAGCAGGCACAGGGGTCAGGAGTTCGATCCCTGGACCTGCCATGCCCTCCCGGCCCCCAGGGTGCACTGAGACAGCAATTGAAGCTGGATGAGGTGTAGTGCGCCTGTAATCCCAGCTCTTGGGAGGCTGTAAACAGGCACATCACTATGAGTCCGATCTAGTAGTGAGACTGAACACCCTGTAGACCTTTCAATAAAAAAAAAAAAAAGTATTAAAGTTTGGTTTAGTAGTGAACTAAATAATAACAAAGTTTAATTGCTGGTCAATTTGTAGATGACTCAAACAGGAAGCCTTACATCTTAATCACATTTCTCATCTGTGGACAAATACCTGACACTTAAGGTAGAAAAGGTTTATTTTGGCTTACATTTCAATTCACAGTTAAGCCAGCATGGAGGAAGGGCATGGTGGAGGAGAGGCTGCTCATGTTAGGGTGGCAGGGAAGCAGAGAAAGAGTAATAGGTACAGCCAGGAGTGGAGATGAGCCCTTCCAGGTGACACCTGCAGTGGCCCACCCTTCCAGCAAGACCCCCTCTCATAACAGCAAGCCAGCTATATGCCTTTATAATCTAATCGCCTTCCAAAAGCCCCCATCTCTGTGTGCCTGAGACTCTTGGAGGGACATCAAGATATAAACCATAAAACCTAGTTAAGTAATTTAAATCTCAATTAAAATGTTAATGGATATTGCTGTTATTCAATAACCACCTGTTGGTTATACAACACTAATGGTAATACAATGTTCAATACAACACTAAAAAAACATATTCACAGGTCTACTGATCACAGTTCATATACAACAGATGACTTGTTACTACATGCTTTTTATATTAAAACTTAGAAAATGGAATGCTATGCCATCATAATTTTTTAAGCAGAAATACAAAGAGAAATCTTAAGTACTTCTAACAGTTATTTTTACTAAACAAGCTCATAAAAAAGTTAGCCATAAAGGCTAAATTAGAAAAATGGATACATCCTGAACCATAATACTAAGTAAAATAAATAGGACAGGTTAAATATTATATTTGTCTTATAAGAGATATCCAAAGAAAAATAAATAAGACTCAAAGAAATAGGCAGATAGACTTTGTAGAGATAAGAACGGGATTTGGGGAAGAAGAAGAGAGGGTAGGAGGTAAAAGGGAGAGAAAGATGATAATGACATGTGATCAGGCATGGTGGGGTATACTCCTACCCCCAGCACCTGGGAGGCTGAGGCAGAAGGACTGCCATCCTGAGTTCCAGGCCATCCTGAACTTCAAAGTGAATATGACACCAGCCCAGACTACATAGTGAATTGAAGACCAACCTGAAGTATATAGTGAGACCCTGGTTCAACAAACAAACAAACACAAAAAACAAAAGATGCGGTTTATATATGGTACCAACTACCTAAAGTGAATGCAATTATTATGTATTGCCAACACATACTAATATTAAAAAAGTAAAGCTTTTTATCATTATTTTAGTATACTAATTCTACTTATTAAATTTTACTATGAAACGGTAGGGCATGTTAAGCAAGGAGTAGTTTTACACACCTCATGTTTATTGTATTTCTTGATTGCATCAAGTGGCCTAATCCAGCTATTGACCTACATAGTCTTGTTTTGTGTAAGTATATTTCATTTTCCTTGCACAGCAAGAAATCTTCTAACAACCCAGTTCTCAAAATGTATCTTTAAGAACTATTATCACATACCTTTTTGTGTGTGTGTGCAGGGTCTCACCATGCAGCTCGGACTCCTAGTGATCCTCCTGATTTCTGCCTCCCTACTACTGGGATTATAGGTGTGCACCAACACACCTGGACTCCATCACCGGCTCAGCACGCCCAGGGGCAGGGCTGGTGAGGCATGCAGTGCCAGGGATCAAACCCTGACCCCTGCACTTATCTAAGCAAGTGCTTAGTCCACTGAGCTATCTTGCCAGCCCTCACACACTTTCTTTATGAAGAAAACAATACTCAGACTATTGCTACCAGTGTTTCAGGAGGAGAAATGGTATTTACTTTTAAACAATAGTCTGGATGTGCCCCTTAAGAACATTTATAGGAATTTCTACCCTCACTGTAATACTGCTTAAAGGTAAGACCTAATGGAATGTATTTAGTTCATGAGGGGTCTTCCTTGTGAATGGAATAACCCTAACCCTAATGCTTGACAAAGAAGCCAAACATGTCACTGGAAGAAAGATAGCTTAAGACATAGTGCTGGAAAAACTGGCTTTCTACATGCCCAGGACTAAAACTAGACCCATGCCTATCACCATATACTAAAGTCAAAATGAATCTGCCAAAAAAAAAAAAAAGTCTAAATAGTAAAACAGATACACAAAATCTATTGGAAGAGAGAGTAGGTAGAAATCTTGAAGACATAAGGTAGACAAACAGTTCATGAACAAAACCCAAACTGTGCAGGAAATCTCATCTTATTAAAAAGCTCTTGTACATCAAAACAAATCACAAAGAGTGAAACAAAACCCACAGAAATGGGAAAGAATTTTAGCCAACTGTCCTTCAGACAAAGGACTTTTATCTAGAACATATAAAGAATTGAAAAAAATCAGATGCCCCCCAAATTCAAAGACCAAAAAATGGGCATCTGCGATGAATACACACTTCTTAGATGAAGAAACACTAATGGCCAATATATGAAAAATGACCAACATTTGTGGTCATTTAAGAAATGCAAATTAAAACAACACAGAGGTTCCATGTCACTCCAGAAAGAATGGCTATCTTCAAGAAATCAATCAATAAAAAATACTGAATGGGCTGTGGACAGAAAGGAACCCTTCTCCACTGTTGGTAGGTATGTAGACTGATATATCCACTATGGAAATCAGTACAGAAATTCCTCAAATATCTAGGACTAGAGGTCCCATTTGACCTACTTACTCCCCTTCTGGTATCTTCCCAAAACAATTAAAAACATCATGCCACAGCAATAAAGGTGTACTTATGTTTATAGAAGCAAAATTTGTAATAATTTGCTAAATCCTGGAAACAACCCAAATGCTTATTGACCAAGGAATGGATAAAAAAAAAAAGAAGTGCTTTCATTATACAGTTGAATACTATTCACATCATAAAGAATGGTAAAATTGAGATTT
The DNA here is from genome assembly GCA_002564305.1 of Octomys mimax. Classification (NCBI taxonomy): domain Eukaryota; kingdom Metazoa; phylum Chordata; class Mammalia; order Rodentia; family Octodontidae; genus Octomys; species Octomys mimax. The sequence goes on along the minus strand of NDGM011137975.1, from coordinate 2,074 downwards.
TTACAGATAAATGAATACAATGTGAGACTACTCATTAATGAAATAAATCTGACTCTCATATGTATAACCATCATATTCTTTCTAGTATGAAAAATTCAAAGAGTAATATGGTCTAAAATGTACAACTGATATTGTGAAATCGGAATAAAAGGAACTAGGATGGGGGAAAGGGAAAGGAAGGGAAAAGGAAGAAAAATGTAAGCTAGTAATGCTATTAATGTCTCTCAGTTCACTGAAAAGGAAGGTTTGTGCTAGTATTGAGAAATTTTTATGCCCATATCTTGTACTCTGAGTAGCTACTTTAAAGGTAATAATATTCAATGTATTAACTATTGTTACTCTATCATCTTGTTATGAAATCTTACCTTTTTCTATAAATAAAATAAAAACAGGGGCAAGGGATATAGCTCAGCAGTATAAGCAACTGCCTGGCAAAGACAAGGTCCTGAGTTCAATTTCCAGTATCAAAAAATAAATAAAAAGAAAAATAACTTTAGGAAAAAACATGGAACAAAAACAATTTTTCAAAATTAGCTTCTAGTTTAGCAGGAGATTTGAAAACTCCCTACTCTCCATGCTAAGTGAAGTAATATGGCTGATCCTGCCATTTTACAAAAAATGAAACTGTGCTACATCTGTGGATTAAACCCTTTCTTGGATGTGAGAGCGATATGAAGACATCTGTTGTGCCCAGTGATTGCCACTCCTTCCCCCTATAAAGATAGCAACTGTGATTATGATTTTCCTAGTTTGGGTCAAAAGGGTTCATGTACAAAGCAACATCAAATGCCAATGAATCTGCAAATGTCAGTGACTGGCAAGAAAGTATCTAAATATAGGAAAGCACCACAGAGCAGGTTTCCTTAGCTAGATGGACACTTTCCCTCTTTTATCCTTCTAAATTATCAATCAAAATAAAATCCTATAGCTAATCAGCAAAACTAGCATCAAATGCTATGTACTGCATCTTTCTAAATGACTTATCTAGGAAAAGTTTTTAAAAGGAAAGCAAATAGCACATTGAGTGAACAATAAAAATTGTAGGAAACAACAGCTGCAATGTTACATTTTAAAGTTGGAATGAGATTATGAACAAAACACAACAGAAGTTAATGGTAAAATTCCAGCTTTTTAATGTAAATGAGTTGGAATGACACACTGAGTCATTCAGATAGCATCAGACTCAGTAAAACAAATAAAAAACAAAGCTATTCATATGATTTGAGGCAAAGATTCCTTAGCTATGATACCAAAATATTCATAAAGAAAGATAATTGATGAACTGGGCTATATACCAGCTCTACTTTCATCAGTCCTGCCTGTGGCTGAAAAACTGATCTACTCCAAAGGCTTCTTCAGTTCACTTTGCTTGGCACTTTGGATCTGCCTCACCCAATGGATTAGTTGAACAGTTTCTCCCTTGAAATGCAGCTGAAATATGTGTTAATGGGACAGTGAGGAAACTCAGGTTAGCATTTTACTATTACTCTATTACTCTTACAGAAATGTAACAGAAATGTAATAAGTGGGCTGGGAGTGGCAGTGCAGACCTGCAATCCCAGCATGCTATACAATGAGAGAGGATGATTGCTGAGTTTGAGGGCTACAAAGCAAAACAAATAAGCAAAAAGAAATGTAACAAAATGGGCTTAAATATATTCTTAAAAAGTTAGTATCAATATCATTTACAGTATCTAAAAATGTTTCACCTTAAAAATCAGTTAAAATCCAATTTAAAGAATTTGGCAGAGCTTTTGGGATTTAGATTAACAGTGTTACTATCCTTAAAATGGTCTTGTCCCACAAAGGTCTTTTTTTTTTTTTTTTTTCTTTTTTGGCCGAACTGGGGATTGAACTCATGCCCTTGCACTTGCCAGGCAAGCACTTACTCTACTGAGCCATCTCCCCAGCCCCACAAAGCTATTAATAATTTGTGTTTCATTATATAATTTAATGACTCCATCATTTAAAAGGTTTGGAACGTGTACAAATACAACTGATGTTTTCTGAATTACTTTTTTTTTTAAACATTTATTTATTTATTTATTTAGAGAGACAGAGAGAGAGAGAGGAG
>NDGM011137961.1:0-10235 GCA_002564305.1 Octomys mimax | reverse complement strand
TGCTCTCTGAGAAAGCCTGAGAGAATGTTTTCTCTCTATGTGACTCTCCTTAGGCACACTCTACACTGTCGATCATTTTCTTCTGTGGCCCTGTAATCTCCTTGATCATAAAATTTGGTACACCACTGAGTTACAGGATATTACAGTATAGGTTTTCTCATGTCCTGAGTCTTGACTGACTTTGAAGGGCTAAGGCCAAAATGTTGGCTTTGATAGTAATTTATTGAGGATTTTTGCATCTATGTTCATGACAGAAATTGGTCTGTAATTCTCTTTCTTGGTTGAATCTTTCTCAGATTTTGGTATCATTATAATACTTACCTCAGTGAATAATTTTGGGAATATTTTTTACTTTTCAATTTCATTGAAGATTTTTACCACTATAGAGATTAGATCTTATCTAAATTTCTTTTCCTTTTTTTTCTGTATTTTAGGGAAGGGTCTACAGGTGTTCAGTGTCAGACTCTTAGTGATTCTTCTGTGTACAGCCTCCCAAGTGCTGGAATTACAGGCGCACATCACCACATCCAGTCTCAATTGCCGTCTCAGTGTGCTCCAGGGTCGAGGCCAGAATGGCAGCCCCTGGGATCCAACCTCTGGTCCCTGCACCTACTTGTAGGTGCTTTAATCCACTGAGCAGTTTGGCCAGCCCTTAAATTTCTTGTAAAATTCATCCATGAGTACATCAGGACATGGCCTTTACTTTGTTGGTAAATTTTATATTACATTTCAATTTCATGGGTTGATATTGGATTATTCAGAGTTTCTATATCTTCTTCATTTAGTTTTGGTAATTTGTAGCTATGTAGGAATCTGTCCTTTTTTTCTGTATCTTCTATTCTGGGCGAATAAAGATTTTTCTAAATAGCTATTGATGATCTAAATTTCTACAGGATCTGTAGTAATTTCACCCCTTTCATTCTGTATTGCTTATATTTGAGTGTTTTTCTTTCTACTTCATTTATGAATTTAGGACAGGGTGTATGGGGTCTCACTACATAGGTCAGACTCATAGTGATCCTCTCCTTTTCAGCCTCCCAAGTGATGGGATTACAAGGGAGTCCCACCACGCCCAGTCTCAATCACCACCTCAGTGCCCCCCAGGGGCAGGGCCATCACAGCAGGCCAGGGATTGAACCCTTTCCACTGTACTCTGCTAAAGAAGGTGCTTTAGTCTGCTGAGTTATCTGGTTGACTCCTTTTCCTCTTTTTGATGAGGTTGGCTTGGGATCTATCAAATTTATTTAAATTTTCAAAGAACCAGCACTTTGATGAATTATTTGTATTGTTTTCTTCATCTTAATTGCATTAATTTCTGCTCTAATTTTTATGATTTCCTCCAGTCTTTCAGCTTTGGGCTTGGTTTTCTCTTCTTTTTCTAGAAGCTTGAGGTGCTGCATTAGGTATTTATCTGTTCTCCCTCTGTTTTCCTAATGTGTTATTTCACCACTATAAATTTTCCTCTGAGAATTAATTTCATTGCAACTCACATATTCCAGTAAGTTTTGTTTGAATTTTTGTTGGATTGTAGATACTGTTCATCTGTAATCCACTGCTTACTGAGTTGCGTGTTATTTGATTTCTATATGTTTATGGGGATTTTGTGGTTTCTTCTATTGTTAATTTCCAGTTTCATTTCACTTTGCTCAGATAACATGCATGGGATACTTTCTGTTTTCTTGTGTTTACTCAATCATGCTCTATGGACTATTATGTGGTCTATTTTAGAGAATGTCCCATGTGCAGCTGAAAAGAATGTGTATTCAGATATTGTTGGGTGGAGCACTCAGTATATGTCCACAATTTGTTCAAAGGTCTGATTCAGTTTTGCTACCTCTTTTCTAATTTTTTTTGTCTGCTTGACCTATCTCTTTGAGATAAGGAGGCGTTAAAGGCTGCTGTTAAAATTGTGGGATTGGTTATTAGATTTTTCATGTCAATTAAAATTTGTCTTATATAGTTGGGTGCTCCCGTATTTTGTATATATATGCTTAAGACTGTATTCACTTCCTCTTGAATTTTTCCCCTAGCCAGTATGTAGTGATCTTCTTTATCACCTCTGATCATTCTTAGTTTGAAATTTTAACCGTCTGTAAACAGGATAGCTACCCTAGGATTTTTCTGAAGTCCTGGATCACATAGAATTTTTTTCCATCCTTTGACTTTCAGCCTACGAATTTCTGTATGGGTTAAGTGTATTTCTTGTATACAGCACATAATTGGATTTTGTTCTTAATCTATTCTGACAATCTACTTCTTTTAATTGGTTAATAGAGTCCATTTATTGGTGGTTATAACTGACATGTATTGGCTTATGTTTGTCATGCTATTTTCCTGCTGTTGGTTCACCACATTTCTCCCGTATTATTTGTTTATCCTATTTGGTGGAGAGTTCTGCATGCCAGGTTATCGGAATGTTATATTGATTCCACATATTTGAGTGATTATTTCATTATAATTATCATTTCTTTTCTTACATGGGAGATTATTTCTGAGTTGATTTCCTCTATACCATTCTGCAGTTGTTTCTTTCAGTTGCCATTATTTCAGACATTTCAGGTGTGTGACTTCCCATTTCTTCTATGCTGATGTCTTCTGGGTTTGTTCTGGGTGGGCTCGTGGCCTGAGATTGTAGTTTGCTCCTTCTTTTTCATTTTGTTTTTCAGAGAACTCTATTTTGATTTTTGTGATACGTTTTTGTGAAGGTTTGATAGTAAGTAGCTGTATCGCTGCAATCAGAACCTCTCTGTGAAGGGTCTGTTCTTTAGGCATCTCTCCAGGGTCAGAGATTCTTGTTTTGTGTGTGTACCAAGATTTTTCCACCTCTACTGATTGAGAATGAGAAACTGGGTTCCATTTGGCACTGTCCTCCATCCTTTGGTATAAGGCTTTTGTGAGGTTATTACCCAAGCACCTCCTAATAGTATTACCCAAGGGAGAACATGTGGTTAATGCAGATATGGAATCCTATTTACAGAAGTACAATTAGCTATATTAATAAAAGCTATTAAAATTTAGAAATTCACAATCTTTTATAACTAATGGGTTTGTACTTTGGACCACAGGAGCAAACATTATAGCTACATAACAAAGCATATGATAAATTGGGGATTTATATTTAACTTAGTTCCCCTGAGTTTCATCTGGAACCTTCTCTTCATGTTCCTGGAATCTTCCAGGCAGACTAATTCACCCAAGTTCATTCCTGCCACTTCCTTGCCTCAAGGTCCTCACCATAGGTCTGGACCTCAGCCCAGGCCTGCTGGCCTAGCAGTACACTTCAGCTCACCATATCTAGGTCTAGAAAACTTGAACTTGGTCAGCCACGCCTGGCTTAGGTCTGGCTACTGTACTTGCCTGCTTCCAACTGCGCCCAACCAAAGTGGACCGGCTGGGCCCAGCTGTCTGCTGGGATCAGCCTATTTTTCTTTTATTTCAGTACAGTAGAAGAGGCAGGCACATAAGAAAAAAATGAGTTTCAGCATCTTTTTGGTAAAATACTAGATGAAATAAAGCAACTTTTTGATCTGCTCCAAGCCTTCTTTCTTACTGTTTTATATAAAGTAGATAATAATAGGTATCTTGTAAGGTTATGATAAGAATAAACATAAAGTGCCTGAAACATAGTAGATTCCCATTTGAATTTTGTGCTGAAGAATAGGGGCCAATACAGAGCTCCCTAAGCACCGTTCTGGGGCTGGGACCGGTGACAGAAGTCTGCTTCTCTCTAGGCAATTGCTAGATACAATGCCACTTTCATAACCAGTATCTCTCCACTTACAGATCTTACATAGCCAGTCTTTCCCCTGTAGTCTCAGCAATACATCTGTTCTATTGTCAGCATAACAATGTATAATATGAAACAGAATTTATTGAAGGAAAATGTAAATTTTCCATTGGTAATATGAGTCAGAGTACAAAGTACTTCTGGTTAATATCACACCTTCTTCCTGATTTCCTAAAATGATAATCCCTCCACTTGGAGACTGCCTGACATTTTATTTGGTCATAAAATTCATTTCTGTGTGACTCTTTTTTTTTTTACTGCATATTATTTTGTCTTTGGAAGTAAAAAAAATGTTTTTATTAATCAGCTTTTTGATATACACTTTATGTCCAATAAAAATCAATCATGTTAATTGAACATTTTGATGAGGGTGGATAAATATGCAGTCGTAGAATCTGCACTACCATAATGACAGAAAGCATTTCTTTTACCTTGTAAACATTCTTTTGTGTACTCAATAACTTTCTTCCATTCAAATCCAAATCACATATTTACTAAAATTCTTTCATAGTGAAAGAATCTACAGTGTTTTATATCTTTCTTCTTACCCTTAGCATGTTTTTGGGATTCATCCATGTTACTACCTATAGTATTGCATTGTGTGTAACACTCAAATATTTTTCTCCATTTACCAGTTGATGCATTTTTTATCCATTTAGTAGTTTTATCCAGCTAGCAATATTTATCCTCTATAAATAATGCTTTTATGTTTCATCCGCATATGTGTGTGCATATATGCTTTCATTTTTATTAGAAACATACATGGGGAATATGAAAGACTTGGATAAATGTATGTAAAACTCTTCTTTTTATTTTAGACGTAAAAAATAAAAAAAATAATAAGAACAAAGACAAAAACAAAGCAACATAGAACAACAAAATTGGTACTCAAAATAAGAATAGAAAATAACAATGGCTGTTATATTACATATTGTTATCATCAAATTTGTTGCTCGATTAGCAGTTGAGAACAACAATGTGCAATATAAAAATCATGGTTGAACACCTTTCATCTTGTTCATTTAAATGCGCATTGCCTATAATGTCTTATCCATTATTTTACACTCTTTAAAATAAATTTTAAAAATAAAAAGTAAAAAGGACAAGGAAAAAAATAAGGTTTAGTGAAAGGAAGAGTTAATGTTTAATTGCTTAAACAATCTGGCATGCCTATATCTGTAAAACTCTTCTTAAAAACCCCTAACTCTTTTCCAGTCTAACTATCCCCATTTCATACAGCCCTACCACATACGAGGATTCTGTTTACTTCACATCCTCACATTTCTTGCCATAGTGAGGCTTTTAATGTTAGCCATTCTCCTGGGTATGTGGCAGGATCATATTGCAATTTAAATTTGCATTTCTCTGACAGCAAATGATGTAAACGTTTTCAATAAAATGGGTGTCATTTTTATTCTATCTTAGTGAAGTGTTTTTGGAAATCTTTTGCCCTTTATTATAATTTGGTTTCTTATTATTGAATTGAACATGTAATATGTATATTCAGATTTGAGATCTTTATCAAATAGACCTTTGAAAACTATGATTACAATCAGAATCAATGAACAAATGTTTACTTTTGTTGCAATCTAACTAAGCATATCTATCTTCATATTTAGGAAAATATCACTTATTCCTGTTATGTCATGTTACTGCATATAAAATTATATGTAACACTCATTTTTTTCTCCATTTACCAGTTGATAGATGGACACTGTTCATGTCTAACTGTCCCTCCAAAGCTTCATAAAGTCATGGGATCTGGGCTTTCCAGAGGTAGTTAAATCTAGAATTTCAGATTGGTTTGTGCTCCAATGCCCTGATGAAGGGTGTGAGTGCTACACCCATCCGAGGGCTGGTGGCCATGTACCATAAAAAGGGAGATGCTTGGCCCTCGGTCTCCTGTTGCTTTTACCGTCTTCCACCAGCATGATCTGCTCCCCTCTGCCAAGTGTCTCCCTGCCTTGAAACGAGCCAATTACTCACTGGAACCTCTACAAACTATGAGCTAAGTAGACCTTTCTCCCTTTAACTTTGGGTGTCAGGTGTTTTGTTTCAGCAACAAGAGAAAAGGAACTAAGACAATCCCAACAACGGTCAGCAAGAGTTTTTATCGTTGATATTTTCTAAGAATTTTTCATTTTTTTAATTACTTCTGTGTTTCCTGATGGGTTAATTGTCATGTATGTTGTGAGGGATTTAAGTATTATACTTTTATATTGATATCCAACCAAATTATTTCAGCACTATCTTTCAGAAATTACTTCAGTAACTCCATGTCTTCAAAAGCCCATGTATTTGACGATCTATTTCTGTACTCTCTTCATTTCCATAGGTTGAGTTATTTATTCCTAAACCAGTAGTATACCTTGATAACTGGCTCCACAGTCAGGTTAGAAATCAAGCAGTTTAGTTCTTTGTCTTATTATTCAAAATAATTAACCAAAATCATGTGCTTTTCTATATAAATTTTAGGAAAAAAATCTAAATAATTTCATCAAGAACCTGTGATTTTTATTCAGTCTGTATTGAATCATTAGATCAATTTAGGAAGAATAAAACATTTTAATATTAAGTCTTATAGTTCATGAAAATGTTGTGTTGTGTTTCTCTATTTATTTAGCTATTGTTTAATCTTTTCTTCTTCCTTGACTGCTCTTAGGCCTCTAACTGAATCCTTACTCTTCATGAAATTGGTTAGTATTTCTAAAGCAATAATATATATAGTCTAGATGCTATTCATCCTTGCCAGATTCCTAACCTCAGTAAAAACGTCTCAGTTTCTGATCTTAAAATACTGGTTTTAGGACTAAGATGCATGGATTTATAATGTCAAGAAAGTGCCCCATTCTTGACTTCCTTGTTTTTTTAATCAGAAAAATGTATGACATTCTGTTCAAAGTTTTTTCAGCACACTTGGACATGATCATGATTTTTTTTCTTAAATATACTTATATGGCTGCTATAGTAATAATATATCTAATACTGAGCCAAGTATGCATTCATAGAAAATATCCAGCTGATCATGAATTGTTATTTTATTAATGTGGTATTAGATTCTGCTTGCTAATATTCTATGTAATATGTTTATCAAATATTCATTTCAGTATTCAAAGTTGTGCTGGGTAGTTTTAAGTAGTAGTTATTTCTACATGGTTTTTGTTTCTTCTTCAGTAGTTGTAATATTATAAAAAAAAGTTTCCATCTTTTCTTCTTTCATATTTATAATGCTTTTTTCTGTTCCAGCTTAATTAAAAATCAAATGGATTTTCTCCTTTTTATTTTGCTGACTTTTATCAATAGTCTTCAATAGGTTTCTTAGTGCACATTCCCTTGGGTCCTAGTAATTTAATATATATTTCTAAGACAGATATTCCCTGTTTCTTTCCTGAATTTAAACAACTGTTATAATTTCTTCTTGTTTTAGTTAATTTCTCTTTCAATTTTTGAATGTTAGATTCTAACTTGTTTTTCATATCTCAAAAACTGCAAGCATTATTTATTCAATTTTTAGCACTGAATTAAAACCTTCTACTTTACAGCTAAATTTTGAACCATGTTATATATTGATTTTTAAATAACTATAAATTTTTTCTTTCTGCCAATAAATTTTTGTTTATTATGTGATCTTATGATAATTCTATAGTTCCTATTTTCCCATTTCTTTGCTTACATGGTAGTGTTTCCTTCAATAGCAGATACTGTTAATACCACACTGTTATCAAATTTTTATCAACTGCTTTAAAATACATTGGACTTTGTTTCAGTGTGTAGCTAAGTTGCTTGAAAGCTAGTTTGACAGCTCTACACCCAAGGACAGGAACTCCCCAGGCTTACAACTTTTTTTAAAAAATGTATTACTAAATGTTTGCAGTTCACAGTCATCTTAGAAAGTGGTTGCATGTGCAAACCAGAGTTTGCTTCTTTTTCTTTTAAGCCCCTTTCCCTCCTTCCTCCTCAAATTTCCCTATTCCATTTTTCACATTTGCTGACATTGTTAATCTTATCTCATGTTGTGACACATAATATTTACATTAATTGAAGTTATTAGTCATTAGGTTCCTGTGGCATATCTTTATTAAATTTATTTCCCCTTCCTCTTTTCTCCCTGACACTTTTTCCTTTGAAGTTTTTTCCTATTACAAGAAATCCATCTCTTTCTACCCAACCTTTATTATTGTCTTTGTTTGTACTTTGCCTCATTCAAATGAGGGATACAAAAGGATATTTCAGCTTGTGTGTCTGGTTTAAGTCACTCAACATTATATTTTCCTGGTGCATTTTTTCTGATAAATGTCTAAAATTGATTATTCCTTATAGCAGAATAGTATTCCATTATATATACATGCTACATTTCTTTTTTTCAGTCATCTGTTTATGGGTATACAGGTTGTTTCCAGGACTTGTCTATTAAGAGTTGAACTACTATAAAAATTTGCATGCATGCATTGCTATAGAATGAGGTCTTAAGCTCTTTTGGGAAGGTACTAGAAGGTAACTTCGAATTCCTAGCAAGAACATCTAATATCAGTTCTTTGATAGACCTCCATACTCATTTTCATTATGGTTGTATTAGTTTATATTACCACCAACAATAAAGAAGCATTTATACTTCACAACTGCCTCACCAGCTTTGTCATTAATTTCTTAATGACTACTGTTCTTTGTGGAATTAGGTGTACTCCTAGTATTGTTTGTATTTGTGTTTCTCTACTGGCAAAGATGTTGAGCATTTTTCATATATTTGTTGACCATATATATTTTTTTTCCTCTGTGAAGTGTCCGTTCATTTCTCTGGCCCATTTTTTGGCTGGGTCTTCACTTTTAGGTAGTTTAATATTTTTTGAGATTTTTAAGTTCTGGATATTACTCCTTTTCTGAAGAATAGTTGACAGAACTTTTTTTTCCATTCTGTAGGTTGTTTCTTCACTTCCTTCATTTGCTGTACAGAAGTTTTGATCTGATAAAATCCCATTTGTTGATTCCTTCTGTTAGTTCTTATGCAACTAAAGTTTTGTTTAGAAAATCATTTTGTGTTCAAGTCTCTTATGTGTTCAAGTGCTTTATCTACCAGTAGATTTAATGGTTCTGTCTTAGTGTTTAGATCTTTGATCCATTTTTATTTTAACTTAGTATATGGTGAGAGATATGGGATCAGGTTCAATCTTCCGCACACAGAAAACTGCACAAAGTTTTCCCAGCACCACTTGCTGAATAGGCTATCTTTTCCCCCACAAATGTTTTTCACTCCTTTGTCAGAAATCAAATAGCTGAATTGTCTGGGACAGTTACTATATTCTCAATTCTGCTCCATTAATCTATATATTTGTTTTTGTTCCAGTAGCATACTGTTTTAGCACTTTTTTTTCTTTTTTTTTTTTCTGGCAGAACCAGGGATTGAACTCAGGCCCTTGTGCTTGCCAGGCAAGCGCTTATTCTACTGAGCCATTTCCCTGGCTTCCAGTAGCATACTGTTATTATCACTATTGCTTTGTAGTATAGGTTGAAGTCAGGTGTTGTGATGGCTTATGCTTTGTTTTTCCCCAAAAATTACTTTTTCTCTTTTGGATATCTTCCCACTCATATGAATTTTAGGATTGTTTGGAGAACCCAAAGAATTCCCTCAAAACTCGGTGGAATTAATAACCAACTTTAGTAATGTAGCATGATACAAGACCAACACAAAAATTGTTAGCATTCTGTGCAGAGAATGGACAAGAAGGAAATTATGAAAACAATGCCATTTTTAGTAACTTCCAAAAAATGAACCTAAAAATTAACCTGACTAAGGAAGTGAAATAACACTTCAAAGAAAACTACAGTACTCTGAAAAATGAGCTAAAGCAGGACATCAGAAAATGGAAAGGTGTCCCTTGATCCTGGATGGGCAAAAATCAATATTGCCAAACTGGCCAAACTTTCAAAACTGTTATACAGATTCAATGAAGTCAAAACATCAGCAAGTCTATGTCTTACAGGTTTGTACCAGAGGATGACTCACAGAAAAACCAAATTCCACTTTCAAATCCAAATTCCTTGGGAACAGACATACTAGTCCAGCATAGATGAGTCATCCCACTGTTGAGCCCACCAAATGCAGCCAACGTGGGAAAAGTCATTTTAACAAAAAGATAATTATTTTGAAACCATACACATCAAGGAGCTAGCTAGGAGTCTGGGATAGAAAGCTTTGCCGAAGAACAGGAATGCCTTTTCACTTGAAAGGCAGAAAAAAATAATTACCTGCTAAAATTTTAAACAAAGGAAGGTCCAATTAATTGCACATAACTGAATCTACTTCCTTAAAAATCAAAGGAAAATAGTGGTATCCTGTTAGTAGCCAACAACAATTTCATTCCTTTATGTCCATATCTAAAACTCCTCTCTATTTCAAATAGCTATTTTCCTAATACATCGTTTTTGTTCCTAGTAATCCCACAAAGCATAG
>NDGM011137960.1:0-19049 GCA_002564305.1 Octomys mimax | reverse complement strand
TCTTGTCTCTTGATTTTATTTTCTAATCCCCTCACCATTTCTGCCCAGGACCACCGAGACCCATGCCAGTTCACAGCAAGTTAGTACCTGAACTGGGATTACGTGGTAAGGAGATTTGTTGGGCGGGATGCTTCTCATACACTTTTGCGTGCAATAGGGGGCAGAAAAGTGCAGTGTAGGTCAATATTCAGCACAGGAATATTATATTGGAAGTTATCAGGTGTAAAGATTGGAGCATGGAGATCTACTAGGACCAAAGAGAAAATTAGGCTTAAGAGAAGCCAAAGAAAGAAAGGTATATTGGTTTACTAGTAGTTAAAAATAGGGCAAAAAGTTTTAAAAACCACAGATGCTTACAGATGTATATAGAAATGTTTTGTTTTCTTGGTTCCTGTATTTACCTTACTTTTTAAAAAATGTATTTAGTACAGTGTCTACAGGGTCTCACTACACAGATCGGACTTGTAGTGATCTTTCCTGTTTTTCAACCTCTCAAGCAATTACAGGTGCACGACACCACACCCAATCTCAATTGCTGTCTCAGTGTGCCCCAGGGATGGTGCTGGCATGGCAGGCTGGGGATTGAATCCCTGAATCCTGCATCTGCCTAAGCAGGTGCTTTAATCCACTGAGCTATCTGGCTGGCCCTAACTCACCTTGCTTTTTAATACCACCATAAAGGATTTAGCTTTAGCCCACAGTACCATTTTCAAATCAACTTCCAAGTGAGAAAAGGAGAGTGAAACAAAGATACCGTTGATTGGGCTTAAACCCTCAAGCTTTGCTCAATCAATGTCAATGAGGATCCAGGACATAAGAGAACTTCTGCTTCAACATCCTGTAACTTGGTTGAGTCCCTGATTTTATGATCAAGGAGATTATGGCACCACAAAGAAAAGTGATTCTGCAGTGTTTAGTGTACCTAAGGAGAGTCAATAGAAAAGGAAAAAAAATCTCTCAAGATTTTACAGAAAACATCTTGGTCAAGCAATGGCCTTGACTCATCCAGATGGCTGACACTGACAGAACTGAGTAGTGCTGTACTTGGTTCTGAGGTGATTCCTGAGGAGACTTTACTGACCTTGATAGATAGCAAAGAATTAATACCAGTCTTTCTTTAACTTGGTTTTTACCATCTACCAGAAAAATATAACCATGAGATGTAGAAAACAATGCCATAGTAATATGTGAGAAAAATGTTCAAATCACCAACCACCTCTGACAATTGCCAGATATATTGATAACTGACCACTCTTACGCATTATTGAACTATATGGGGATAACTTGCTGTAAACAGATATTTAGAATCTTGAGACTATAAGCAAATAAGTTCACTTAAAATGGAAAGGTTTCAAGAATGAAAAAGTCTTCTACAGAGTTCTCAAACACAGCCTCTCCAACTGCAACTAAACACCCCTTACCCCCTTACTTATACAACAAAACAGAAAAGAGAAATGGCTTATTAACATTGTCTAGGTCCTGGGGGGTAGGGGCTTTAGACAAGGTCATGAGGATTGAACAATGGATTTCTTTTCATTACTTCTTGAGTGCTCTGGGTATTGTGTGGAAAACACTCAGGACACTGTGCACCTTTCCTTCTTTTCAGAAGATTCAGTGTTGCCTCTCTCAGGATTGTATCTCAAAACATAACACTTATTTATCTCTTTGCCTAGGTAAAAGTAGCTTTTGTAGGAAGTAATTTAGCAAGATGTTTTGTTTACAGGGGAGAAACAAAACCAATCAAGCTGTAAGAATGTTCATCCTTGAAAACAAAAGTAGCCTAGTAATAGATTGAATGTTAATTGAGGCAGATGCCTGTGAGAATAATTTGAAGTAATCTGTGAGCGATAAAATGAAGTGAGCATTCTTTTTCCTCTCCACACATTCTCTACCTCATATACTTTCTCTCCTGCAGTTCTAAGAAGAGGAAAAATTCCATAATGCAAAGCTCTTTGCTGTCCAAAAAGAGATCCCTTCAAACCAACCAACCATTTAAAGTTCTTAACTCTTATATGCCATAAAGTAAACAGTGTATGAAATATAATTACTTCACTACATTGTCATTTAAGTTTTGAACATGCAACAAATATTTATAGCATTCAGTAGCCAAGAAAAAATACTCATTTAGTGCAAATGTAAGATCAAGACATAAAGAATATGACTAGAAGTGAAAACTTGTGTAAGGAATTTTACTGATAGAAACTCAATAGGCAGGTATATCAGAGAGCATTTAAGTGCTCTATTATCCTTTACACACCATTCTAAATCATCCTCTGCTATAGGACACTAATACTAATTGCTTTTGTAGCTCCCTGGTATGCTTTTGTGTGTGTGTGTGTGTGTGTGTGTGTTTAGTACAAGGTCTACAGGGTCTCACTACATAGATCTGACTCCTGGCCACTGTGCTCTGCCTAAGCAGGCACTTTAGTCTGCCAGCTACATGGCTGGCCCTTCTTTGTTCTTTTTTTTTTTTTTTAAAGAGAGACAGAAAAAAAAAACCAATAAAAATGATACAGAATTTCAAACAAGATGATAGGATCAACAGTAGTTATTCCTTTTGCAATGCTAGGTTAATCTAATTATGAAATCAGATAATTTTCTCAGCATATTCTTATCTTCTATTTTAAAATAGAATAGATTACCATTTTCTTTTTTAAAAATGTATTTAGTATAGGGTCTACAGGGTCTCACTCTGTAGATCGGATTCACAATGATTCTCCTGTTTTCAGCTTCCCAAGTGGTGGGATTATAGGTGTGCGCCCCCACATCCTGTCACCATCACCATCTCAGTGTACCCCAGGGGTGGAGCCAGCACAGCATGCCAGGGATCGAACCTCGGCCACTGTGCTCTGCCTAAGCAGGTGCTTTGGTCCTCTGAGCTATCTGGCTGGCCCTCTGTTTTGTTTTCCTTGATGAATACTGAGAATAAATGTTGGCCTGTTGACTTGCACTGTGGATTCATGAAGTGTAATCACCAGTATTTAGAAAGGCTGCGCTGATTTGATTTGTTAACTGTACTAATTAGTACTTTGAGGTTCAAAGAGTTCTATATTTACTTACTTGAAACAACTCTTGTTGGCTTTTTATACCTTCTCAAATTAGAAACTTTTAAGTTGAAAATTAACTTAAAAAATTTACATCAATTTCTAAATAAATACTGAACATTGGGAATACAGTTGCCTCAATAGCAAGTCTTGTGCTCTATGGGACATTCCATCTAACCTTAGATGTTGCTGCTTACCACTTCATTTGGTTTATAGTTCTCCACAAACAAAAATAAGAAATCTTAGGAAGAAACTCCATTCTTCGTAAAGACTGACCAGGGGAAACTACCCACTCGAGCCCTCCTCCTGTCCCTCTCTTGGACAGGAGCTTTCTTTCTCTTAATAAATACATTCTGCTCATAAAAAAAAAGGCTGACCAGATTGTACTTCCAGAGATAGTTGTCACCATCTGTGTCTTTTCTTTTTACTCCTTTGAGAGTTATGTCTATTCCTTCTCCTGGAATTTGGGCAGAGGCTTGTGTCTACTTTGACCAGCAGACCACAAATGTAACAGAAGTGATGTTGTTGACTTGTGAGTTTGTAGCTTGTGATAAAAGTACTACATTATGTGTTGTCTCTGTCTCTATCTCTCTATCTCTTCTTCACATCCAACCACTTTACTGTTAAGAAGCCCAAACCACATGAAGAGGCCCACAATCGTCCCAGCTGACAGGCAGCACTAGTTACCAGATATGAGTGTAAAAGCCTCCTATGGATTTTCCCAGCTTTTGACCAACTGTAGCCCCAGCTGGGGGGTAGAAATGAGCTGTTCCCATTGAACTTTGGCCAGCCTGTGGATTCATGAACAATATGGGTATTAGGATGGCTCTAAGCTAAGTTATATTATTCAGCTTGTTGCATAGAGTAACTATTGACAATAGTATTACTAAAAAAGTTTCTGGAAAAGTGAATTCACTTTTCTTTTGAACATAATGATAACAAAGTACTTTACAATTGATATTTCTCTACTTCCCCTTAGAAGTTGTAAACACATAGCAATTAGTTTAAGATCAACATCAGAAGACAATCTAGTTTAGGACTTTTTTAAAAAAAAAACAGTAGCTAGAATATGATTTATGAGAAAATTGTTAAAAATTCTAACATTTGGCCTAACCCATTTTAATTTACATGCCAGCTTCTTATTAATAAAAGTATCTTAAACCTTCAAAAGCTAATATGTGCTTTTAGCCTGAAATATTTACTTTCTAGATCAATTATTTCCAAAAGAACAATCTTAAGCTGTAAGGGCATGTGCTGGCTTTTGTGGGGGGGAACTTGGCTGATTGGTTCACATCATCTCTATCCATATTAGCCTCATTAGTGGCCCTCTAAATTTGTGGTTTGCATTTCTGAGACTCTAATCTGTGTATCTGTCCTCCATAGTATGTGTGTGGGGTTTTTCTGGTAATTCTTTGTCAAATTATGAATTATTTATGAATGTCTTTTAGCTGTGAACCTTTTTTTTTTGAGATCAAATGACTAGAATTTTGTAGAGCTTTCAATCCCTCAGTTCCTTAGAAAATATTTATAGATTATTAACTTTGTGTAAAGTTCATTAGAGGAACACATCAGTCAACAAGAAAGGGACATGGTCTATAGTCTCATAAAACTACCTGTCAAGTTGAGGAAAACAGAAATTAGGTAATAACATAAAGATTTAATTTCAAACTGTACAAGAACTATGAAGGAAAACCCCAGATAGCTATGAGTTGATGTCCCAGGGAAAGTAGTACTTACTGTTCTTTTATGCAACAGGTTGAGCCCAGTAAAATGCAAATATAGTAATAACTTTTACCTTTATTACAACTGAACCATTAAATTGCTTGGTTAAACCATTGTCCCTTAAACAAGGTTTAAAATTTTAGACTGACTCCACAGTTTTTATGACTGTCAGGTGTTTAAGTACTTGGAGTAGTCTAACATCGCAACCTTCATTTTTCATCCATGTTGAGGTTCATTTTCCCTTCTCTAATCGACTTAGGCTCAGAAACATGCTTCACAGGAGGCAGACGTGCTTTTTTCTTTCTTATTTCCTTTTTCCACCTCCTTCTCTCTGTTAAAGGACTTTTCTAGGCTTTCTGGTTTGGGTCTTGCTGAGGGAAATTGAAGGATTTATTTCTTTTACTTTTATTGCTTGCTCTGGTGATGTCTTCTACTTTGTGAACCTAGGATATGGGTCTAGGGTAGACCATTGTCCCAGGAAGCAGTGGCCAGGAACTTCTAGGCTCTTTCCTATTAACCTTGATACAACTCACATAGTACCTTTTCTTTCATGGACCTAGATTTGTGAAATCTTCATAAAGCTTCATTATACTTCATCTTTGTGGATGTAATTTTTCACCACAAGGAAGAGTCTAATATTGTTTAGAGTGGTGGGTATGCTCCCTCACGTGGAGCATTTATAAAAATATTACAGAAAATATGTACTAATTATTGAGTATTAATAAGCTCTACCCTTACATTATTATACTCAACATTTTCTTCTCTTAGTTTCTTTATCTAATTCAACCTTTATTCTAGACAAAACATTTTTTCAGATCAGATATGACTAGTTAATTGCTTTTGGGATGGGAAATTCTCAATTTCCTTTTTAGGCTTTTATATCCATTAGTTGCAATCTTTTGCTTATATTCTCCTTCAGAAAAAACCCAAAGAATTACTTTTATATTCCACAACTAGAAACTACACAGTTTTACACTAAATTAGTTGTCAGTAATCTTACACTTTGTTATTAGTCTACCTGTTTGCTTGTAAAGAAATAAAACGAGGACTTTTATACTCTGCAAAGTGTATGGTCCTGGTTTCTGTAAGTCATGGTCTTGGGAGACTGGGTTTATTTGTTGCAGATTTTGACTAGGAGTTGTATCACTTTATTCTTTATTCAAAATGTTCTTGGAATAGCAGCCCTTGAGTCAGTGTGGTGAATGGGAAGGTTTGGGGATGAAGATATAGTGTTAGATGCTGGCTCAGATGCTGGGTGTGCCATATTTAGATACTTCATATTGGTAGCTATTATTATTACTTTTCTGTACTCAATAAATAGGTCTTCAGAACTTCTCCAAAACTTTATGCGTGGAAATAATAGTTTGAATTAGGAATATCAACTTTTCATATCCTAACTTTGAATCTGGCAGTGAAAATAGTACGTTAAAGTATACTTCCCAAGCAATTAGCCTAATCCTGGCATGCATGCCTCCTTCCCTCCCAACCAACCACCTTCCTTCCTTTCTTTTCTTTCTTTCCTTTTTTTTTTTAAGTTGCCGATTAATAAGTTTAGATCTGACCTTTGGTTTGTACAAGTAGAGAACATAAACCCTTCATACTGAAGGTCCACTGAGTTAGCACGGCACTCCTTGAGGAAGGCTGCCCCAGCCCCTCTATGTGCCTGGATATGGAACTATCTTGCTCAAATTTTTGCTACAGTAACATTTGGAGGAACTACAGTTTTCTTAAAACCATGTAAAAGATAACTATTGAATAGAGGATTTATCTTATAAAATGCATGTTTTATGTACCCTAACATATAATTAATTTAATATATGTATATCAAGGAAAAATACAACAGTGTTCTGATATGATTCCATAGTTTTCCATTCTATAGGTTGGGATCTCTGTGTTAATTTGTTGCATTTCTCTTTGGAACCAACTATGTTCTAGCTATCCCTTGTTTTTCAAGGCTGATGTAGTTACATAGAAAATTTTTAATAGCATACTTAAATCAGAACTTTCTTCAGAGTTACACACATAAGGAGACCTGCATCTTTGAACATGCTTTCAAGCAGGTTTTATTAAAGACAGTTCCCCAATTACAGTGATTCAACTTATAATTTTTTTACTTTGCAGAAGTGCGAAAGTGATATGCAATCAGTTGTAGTTCAAATTCCAAAGTCTGCTTTGTCCTGGGCTAGCAGTGTGCTATAGGATCTTCTCTTGTGATGTCGGGCAGTGGCAGCATGCTACAGGCTCCATCCGGCCATGTGAGTAGGCAGGGAAACATATTCTAGTAGGCTGTGTTGCTAAGCTGTGGTGTTCAGAATGTTAGGCATACTAAATGAATTTTCAACTCTAGTATTTTCAACTTAGTGTGAGTTTAGTAGGTCACAAATCCATCGTAAAAATCTGGAAGCGTCTATAGTCACTTATCAGTCAGCCCAGGGATGTCACACCCTGCTGCTTACTCTGAACAGCTGTGTGTGATCAGCCTTCTGATCCATGTGTCCTGTCTTGAATGTGATGAAGTGATAAGGTTCTTACCTCCTCGCCAGCATGAAAAATATTTTTACGACTATAGCTCCAAACTGAAAAATAGGTTCCCCTCTGAGCAGAAATGAATGTCGCTATGCTTTCTGGTTAATTCTATTAAGGATTTGCCCAGGCTGCCAGTTCATTTACACCCACTGTAATGTGACTTGAATTTTAAGGTTCGATGTGTCCCAGAAAATATCCCTTGAGATGCTTACTGAAAAATTATCCCAAGGTGAGGTTCATTGGATAGCACGTACTGTATGTGACTCCCTTGGAAATCCTGATTGCACTTGAGGGACTTACAGGCTTTTGAAAGGTCTTCAGCAAAGACTCAGCTTGGCTTGCTCTAAAATTTCCTCAATTTAATTTGACCTGGAAATTTTACTTATTTATTTTATTTTTGCAAAATACTACTTACTAGCTTCTTCAGGGGCTTATCTCCTGTGGGACACATTGGGAATGCTAGTGTAGGTTTGGAGGTAAAAAGTAGTCTTACAAAGACTTTCATCTAAACATCGCAGCATTCCTGGGGTGAATTCAGAGACTAGAATTTAATTTTACAAAAGAAGAAACAGATTCTTCACACTGTTAAGTAAGAAACAAGAACTAACTTTCATGTTGCATAGGGCTGATCACTGTAGGCTGAGCAAAGTGCTGACGTGACAATGTGTCTAAGATATGTGAAACTGGAAAGAAAAAAAGAAAAAAAAACTGCAAGCTCTCTCTCTCTCTCTCTCTCTCTCTCTCTCTTTCTCTCTCTTTCTCTCTCTTTCTCTCTCTGTCCCTGGAGTTGCTCTTATTCTGAGTACATGGCTTTGAGTTGAGCTCAACTAAGTTTCTGTAAATACAGAAGAGTTCTGCTCAATTCATGGTGTTATGACTTGCGTCTAGACGTTCCCCCAAAACCTCATGTGGTCATAGATGGAAATTTCAAACTTTACTAGATTAGGCAGGATTAAGCATGTGATGCTGGGATTTAAGTCCCTTTCTGGGTATGGGTGGCACCACCCCAAAGGTGAGTAGCCTGGACAGAATATAAAAGAACAGAGAAAGAAGCTGCTGTGCTACTTTGATGCTGCTCCTGCTGCTTGTTGCTTTGCTGTCGCCTGCTTGTATCCATGGACTGTTTTTCCCCTGCCCTGTTCCTCTGCCAGGCCACCCTGCCTTGGAGCCAGACAACTATGAATGGAGACCTCTACAGACCATAAGCTGAAATAAAACTTTCTTCCTTTAGCATCAGGTGTTGGTTATTTTGCCTCAGCAATGAGAACGGTTCCTAAGACACATGTTTTGTTGGGTAGTAAAATTCCCAAGTCCAGTCTCTCCAATTTGTGCACCCAGAGCCTCTAACAGCATAAAAGTCACTATCTTATGTGGCCTGAGAAATAGGAAACATGCTGGTTGGAGCGCCAACCCAGAAACAGATTTTCTTGGTACTAATCCCATAGTCACAGTACTTAAGAAACTTTAAGACGCAAACCTTTCTCAGTAATTTGGACATCAATCAGAGTAAACAAGCAATTGGCTTCTATTTCCATTTTCTTTGATGCAAGAGGTCTTTAGGGCCACAGCAACTCCTGTCTTCTTTTATCCATGCAGTTCCAGTTGGATGCAGCTTCGGCAGGCATCTATGAAAGAATTTTGATGTTGAGCAGTAACTGCCAAAGAGCCATATGGTTTTAAAGGGTTTTTTTTTCCATGTCAATCAGCAACCACAATGTCTGACTTCCACTGAAGCTTATTAATAGGCTAAAATCTTATTAAATTGGGAATTTTCTCTGTACAGTCTTTCCAGAGAAAGCACTTCTGCTGATGGCGCTTTAGCAATCCAATTTTTTTTATGACTCTAAGTGATCTTTTAGCACAGCCTCATTGCTTTCATAGCCACAAGCTGTTCAATATGGAGCTGTTTTACCAAAATCCATGCCTGATGAATATGCTTACATGCCACTTATAGAGGAATCTTAGTAGGAAGAGACATGTTTTTGTTATTTCTATCCATATTTTGAATAATTTGTAGAAATTAAAGTATAAAGATTTCTGTGATGTTTGCTTCTCTTCTCTAGGTTCTGTGTGCATTTATAGATCTGAAAGATTTGGTTTAGATTTCAACTGAACCTCATAAAACATCAGATTAAATCCTGATTTTGTTTGACCCTTGTATCTAGTTATTCAGTGTGGGAAAATGGAATATATCATTAGATTAGCCTGGGGTATTCTGACGTCAAAGCTTTGGAAAATAAAAGTATCTGACAGATGTTTTTGAACAAAGAAAGGCTTTCTTTTTATTAGCATGCTAACAAGACATGTATGTTGATGCTAAAATAATGGGAGCTTCCTAGAGTACTAGTGCTTGAACCTGGATACCTGGGCACTGCCTCCTACTTCTGTTCTTGTTTAACAAAATCCCTCCATTCTTCTTTCCATTCAAGACCACCTTCCTGAATAATTATGTATACAAATATTATTTCTATTAAATTATAATTAGATTTAAAATGTGTGCAATATTTGCTGGTCCTCGTTGAGGAAACTGAGTTGCCTGAAGTCACACATTTATTAGACAGCAAAGCCAAAACAATTTTCTGGTTAGTGTTTTTCCATTCTATAATTATGATGTCTTGTATTGAGGAAATCCTGGAAAATGAAGGATAAAAGTGAGAGTGAAGAACGATTTATAAAGCAGAAGGGGTACTGTACCTCAGAACATGTGTGGAGGGTAAGGAATTATAGCAACTGTGTATATCTCTAGAAAGAATATACAGAACCATTGGGATGGTGGTAGGCCATGAATCTGTTTACATTAAGTGTGCATTCAAATGAAATATAATGGTCCATGTTTCTTTATCAAAAATTTTTACTCAAAAGAGCTCTGAAAATGGAATTTTTGTTGATTTTCAGAAAAATTATCACATCATTTGATAATACCTGACCTGAACTAACACTAGAAATGGCATAGTAATAATTTCCCTCTTTACATGAATATTCTCACCTCACAGTGATAATACTTGATTTGATGGCATTATTGCAGCATACCTCAGATTGTTCCATAACATAGTACCCTGTTACTGCTCTTTTAAAAACAAAATTAAAAAATAAATCTGGTCCTAAAACTTTTGAATAAGATTATATATAAGGGGGCTTACTGGTTAGCTCAGTTGTTTAAGTGCCTATTTATGCAAAAGCAGTCAGGTACAGGGCAGGATACAGCGGTTCTATCCCCAGCTCCACATACCTTACCAGACCTGCCCTTAAGCCAGCCTGAGCCAGCAAAAAAAAAAAAAAATCCTTTTCAACTTTTTAGGCCTGGCCAAATAGCTCAGTGGATTAAAGCACCTGCAAGCAGGTGCAGGGGCCAGGGGTTTGTTCCCCAGACCTGCCACGCCAGCCCCGCCCTGGAGTGCTTGAGAAGGCAATTGAGAAGGTGTGGTGGCACATGCCTATAATCCCAGCTCCTGGGAGGCTGTAAACAGGTGAATCACTACAAGTCTGATCTAATAGTAAGACCCTGAACACCCTGTAGATCCTTCCCTAAAATACAAAAAAAAAAAAAAAAAAAAAAAAAAAAAAAAAAGATTATGTATAAACCTGTCCTTTTTAAATTATTTTTTACACAAAATTATACATGCTCATTATAACTAGCCTGTACACTAAAAACATATAAGGAAGAAAGTTAAAAATATATTCTGAATAATACCATACAGAAATAATCATCTAGTAGACAACATCTGTTATTTCTCTATGTAATTATAGGATAACAAAATGATTAATTATAATTTTCTAAAGTAAGATCACATTGTATAGTAGAAGATAAAAGTTCTTCATTATGAGTGCTATTAGTTCTAATATATTTCTCTAACTTCAAAGAATAATCATGAAACACAACATGAAGTTAAAATCATGATGTGAGTACCTATTTAGAAACTCATTTTGATTCTGGAGTGTGTTGGTTGACTTCTCACTGTAAGAAATTTAATCTTATCTTCATCCTATCTCCCTTTCCCCTTGGTTCTCAATTTTGCATAATCATAATTCTCCAAGTTCTTATTTGATAAAGAGTCTATATTGACTACTAAGCCTTTTATGCTACCCTATTCATTTCTGGGTTTCTTTTGAATTTTGCTTTATTTGTGATTGAAAAGATACTGTTCTCAAACACTTGCAGTAAGTCTCATAGTCCCAGCTTCTTTTGTGCTTGAGGCTGTGTCGTGCTTCTGTTCTTGGTTCCAATAACAACTTGTGTGAGTATAAAATTTTCCAGATTCACTTCAAAAATTAGTAACAACACTTTGTGTATATGTTGGGCATTAAATATAATTTAAAAGTATCTGATTTTCAAAAACTTTGTAAATCATTTAATTTTCCACAGAGGTTCCATGATACCCTTGGTCATTTAATTTCACTAACTTTTCAAAGATTTCAGACTTTATTTCAAGAACATTTTGTAGCAATATTTTGAATCCGTGTTCTCTTTGTTATGTTTGTATTTTGAGAGGCATCAGTTAGATGATATTGGAACTATTTTTGGTCTTTGATATCTACAATCTTATTTATAATCCTTTTTCCTATTTTTCAATATTATTTTATGTGACTTTCTCTTGCTTTCCAAATATGTTACTGTTTTCAGCCATATCTATCCTGCTAGTTATTTCTTATATGGTTTTTAGGCCTATAATAGTTTTTATTTTTCTCTTCTAATTATCTTCTAAGTCTTGTTAGCTCCCATTTCATCTTCTGTCCTTTCATTATCTCTTCCCTGAGTTATCTCTTTAAAAAATAAAACAATGGTGTCTTAAATGCATAATAAACAAGTGATTTGTCTCAATCTATGCATTTTTACTTAAATTCCAGACTACTTCCAGGCAGCCACCTGTCCTCAGTGCATAGTCTCTCACCTTTAGCCCCAGGATGATTGTGGCGCAGATGCGCTTGTAGCCCTCTCTCTCTTGGGGACACATTCAAGTTGTTTCATTGATCACCAAAGTATATCTGTGGCTGGAGGTGAAAGAAGGAAGTTCCTCTTCTCCGCAATGGCAGAGTGAGTGTGAGAATGTGGTTGTGCAGGTGGAGGCAAGAAAGAGCATTACCAGTGGAGACTCTGTTCCAGAGATAATCTTTCACTCACTTGAATCCAAACCTGTTTAATCCCTCTGTGGAGGTGTTGGATGTATAGAAGCAAATCCAGTGTTCTGCCGCTGTCTTTTGCAAGTACCTCATGGGCATCTAGTACCTCACTTGGATAACTTGGGGGACCTGACTATTTGAGGCCTCTGCTAATGCTGTCACAGACTTTTATAAAAGACTTTTATAAAAGACTTGCTTCAAGTCTGAGGTCTGAAGAAATGTGCTCCCACTCTCAGAGTCCTTCCTAATCTTGGTGCAAATTTCATGGAATTTGGCAAATATTCAGTAGGGTTTGTGGTTTGATTTCATAACTGTTTTGTTTCCCAAAGAAGCAGTGGTTTGAGTCTGGTTTTCTTTTCTTTTTTTCCCAATTCATTGTGCTGTTGATGATGGAGTGCAAGGCAAAGGAAATTAGAAAATGATCCGTTATTTTTAAACAAAAGCCTAGATTTTATGGTGGTCTTATTGAATATGTTCTCTGAGCTTCTGCAATGGCAAAAAATCCTTGGGTTGCATTTAAATATGATCAATTATGCTGTTTTGCAAGTAGAATTCCTTTGGTTTCATGACAGTGTAGGTGACTAACTGATTACTCAATCCCAGTTCCCATGGATCCTTACTCTATGTGGTTGCTGTTGGCAGTAGAGGAGGGATCATGTGTGTTCACTAATACAAGTAGAAGGATATGGTATGGAACTTTGTATTCAAGTTGCTTATTGATAATTTCCAATTTAACTAACCTATTAAAATATTTTCTTTATTTAGTCTGTGGCTCTTATTTTTCTCATGGGACAGTATAACTTATTGTCCACTTACTTAGTCAACAATTAAGTGCTTTATGATTTGATTAAATAGATGGATGTTTTAATAAAACATGTCCAAAACTGAATTCCAAACATTGCCCTTAAACTTCATTCTTTCCATTGCTCCAACCTAAAATTCTGATGTGTTCCTCAACAATTTCTGTTGGTTTTACTTCAAGAGTATATTAACGTCCTCAGGCTGCTGTAAAAACATATCACAGACAAAATAACAAATATTTATTCTCTCCTAGTTTTGGAGCCTGGGACCCTGAAATAAAGCATCAGTAGGGCCATGTTCCCATGCCCCCTTTGTGGGATCTGAGAAAGAACCCTTTCTTGGTTCTTCCTAGATCTTGTCGGTCACTGGTAATCTCTGGTGTTTCTTGTACTGTAGATGCCTTCCTCCTATCGCTGACTTCATCCTCACCTAGCATCCAGCCTGACTCTGTAAGAAGCACTATCTAATAGTATTTCCTTATAAAAGTAAGAAACACTATCAAAAATTAAGACTGTGCTCTGCCACGTCTCTATGTTATTTTCTTTGTACTAAAGTACTTTGTACTTTGTACCTCTATTGTACTATTAGTGTCTGAGAAATATGAAATTGTCTTTATCACATACCTGCACTACTGCAGTGTAAACTTCCATAAGGGACTATTTCTGCTTGTTCACTAATGTGTTGCTAGTTTCTAGAAGAGTACTAGGTACATGGTAAACACTCAGTGGATATGTCCCCATGCCACAAATATAAATGTCATCAGTTACAAGCGTGGCAGCAGAATGGTTGAAAGCCACTACCACATAACATTTTGTGCAGAACAATCATGATTCACATGAGATGTAGTTTTCCCAGTGGGCTCTATGGGAACCATAGATTAGATTAGGGAACAAGTTTCTTTGCCCACAGTGGCAAACGGTCTAATCTCCGAAAATAAAAATGAGTGTGATAGGGGACTTCTTTCTCTCTTCAAGATAGCCAATTACACACTGAGGGATTCCCATCCTCAGGGTAGTTAGTTGGTACCCTCCCAAAGAAAACAGAATTACCCCTAGAATACACTTTATCATCCTCAAGTATTGAGAGCACCTCTAAAATGCTGTGGTCACAGTTTGATGACATTCTTTGATGAATAAGGAAGAGAAGATGCTAGTGGGTACATGTAATTTACTTCTGGATATCTCAAGGGCAAGATGAAGGAGGAAAAAACAAGATCAATTAGATAAGCAGAGGATGAATTAGCCATTTAATCAAGTAGCTACACCATGAAGCATACAGCTCTTCTAAAAGACACCATTATCTTTAATGGGGTTGTTTAGAGTATCTTCAATTTTTCTAATGAAGACAGAAAGTCCCATCTTTAATAAAGTACTTCTCTTTGCTTGTTTGACCACAAGATTATCTATTCCATTTAGTCCCCTAGGGAACTGATATTTCCCCCCTTTGTGCCCCATAGAACTATGAAGAGA
Source organism: Octomys mimax (assembly GCA_002564305.1). Classification (NCBI taxonomy): domain Eukaryota; kingdom Metazoa; phylum Chordata; class Mammalia; order Rodentia; family Octodontidae; genus Octomys; species Octomys mimax. The sequence continues at coordinate 4,369 of NDGM011137960.1, read as the reverse complement.
GAGAATCTGCCCAAATTATTTAATCAAATTATTCTTACTCCAGCCAATATAATTGCTTAAATACCTACACTTAATACTTCTCCCTCTAATGATATTCACTTATCTAAAATTATGCTTTAATTGATAAAATATATGAACAAAAATACTATTAAGCAAAATGTTAAATGAACTCAAACCATTTAGAATGTTTTCATGCCAACCTCTGAATTTACTTAATCTCCAGTGAGCAGTATAAAAAGATTGGATTTAATCTTCACTACAACTAGCTTGAAAAGCCAAAGGAAAGCATGTTGGAAAAGAGAGGAAAATCTTTTTAGGCTTTGGTCTCTTTACTACACACAATGCATGACTTTTAAATTTTGTTCCTATCTAGATTTTTCAGCTTTCAGAGGAGAAACATCTCAATAGATTTGAAAATAATCATGCTTTATACATCGAGTGTCACTTGATGATAGACACATATTCTAAGAAATGCATTAAGTGATTTCATTGCTGTGCTAACATCATAAGGTGTATTTACAACACTAGGATGACTACAGTGTCACTAAGGACCAAGACCGTGGATATGATCTTCCCCTTACTAAAGTATTGTCTTTGCATAACATTTTTCATGCAAATTGGTTACAATAGTGTGGAACACACTACTAATTAAAATAATCAGATATTCACTAACTAGAATTATGATTTGATACCAGTTTTATGAAGTATAACATAAATAAAGCACAAAGTACAACACTGTGGCCAGTGTTGAGAGTTCTGACAGTTGCAAAGGACATGTAGTCACTATCAACAACCTCAGTGATGATAAAGACATATATTTCTAGGGTTCCCCAAGATTCTTTCTCGTCTCTTTGAAGTCGTACTTCTTGTAATTCCAGACTTGGACTCTGCTCTGCTTTTCTCCCTATATTTCATTTTTCTAGAATGTCCTGTAGTCTTCTAAGTCTGGTTTCTTTCATTTACTGTAATATATTAAAATTTGCATGTGTTAGTAATTGATACCTCTTTATTTTTGAAGGGCATTTCATTTAAGGTGCATACTATTTTATTTGTTCGCCAGTTAGACATTGGGTTTGTCTGCAGGCTTTTTTTTTTTTTTTACATGATTATGAATAAAATAACTGTGATGGCTAATCTTGGTGATTGTGGTCATCAACTTCACTGATCTGGGAGCCACTTGGGAGATTACTAAGGCACACTGTCTGTGTCTGGGTGTGTCATGGAGGTGTGACCTTGAGGTCTATGTCAGATTCCTGGTTCTTTCCCCTCAGGTTCTTCTCATGATCTCTGTTCTTAGCTGCCATGAGTTGACCAGCTGTCCTCCGCCACACCCTTCCATCATGACATTTCTACCTTGGGGCCAATGAACCTTTTCTCCTTTAAGTTGCATATGTCAGGAATTTTCACCCAGAAATGGGAAAGCTGACTAATAAAACCACTGGGAATAAGTACGTAATTTTTTCCCTATATACATGTGTTTTCATTCTTGTTAGCAAGGAGTGGGCTTGCTGGATTGTATGGGAAGGAATAGAAAAGTAAAGCAACTGGTGACTGTGATTCAGATCCTCTTTTGTAGGAATGATGGGTTTCTAAAAGACCAACAGTCTCAGATCAATGGCATCAGCCTTCCCTGAGAACATGTGGAAATGCCAATTCTTGCATTCCATCCCAGACCTACTGATTTAGAAAATGTGGGGGAGTGAACTGTAGTAGTGTGCTTTGCTAAACCTTCCACTAGGCTCTGATATCTGCTGGAGTTTCAGAAGCATAGGTTGAGGGCTGGGGTTATAGCTCAGTGGTATAAGTTCCTGCCTGGCAAGCACAAGACCCCAAGTTTAGTCCCAGGTACTGAAAAAAAAATAGGTTGGAAACAATTCAGCTCTGTCCACAAACTTGCATTCCTTACTCAGAAAACAAGTGTTAATTACAAAGCCCACTTACCTACAAATCTTAGAAAAGAATTTAACAACTTCTGCTGATATTAAGTGTGGTTTGGGGGTTCCATGCTTTAGTCTCTAATCTTGTCCCTGTTACCTCCACTACCTTGCATCAGAATTCATACTCGTAACTCCCTGGCAGGAATTATACTAAACAAAAATGCTTTCTTGTTTTGTTACATGACATATTAGTATTCTGATGCTTCTGGCCCCTTTGTGGTTCTATATGATGTGGTAACTACCGTGCTCTACAGAAACTTCTAGGATGTTGTTGGGTGAATAGGGAGAGCAGTTCTCCACCCATCCAACTATTTGTTCTCTTTCTTCATTTCTTCCCCTCTAGAAGTAATTATAATTGTGAATTTTGCAATGAAGTTATTGCAGTGTGCTTTTGAAGAGAAAGTAAGAGAGTTAAATCAAAGGTGGAAGTCATTAAGGGGTGAAGTTTCTTATGGACGATAACTTTTAATTTTTATTTATGTAAAATAAAGATATTATATTAACACATTATGTAGCTTATAAATTTGGAAGAAGAAATAGGATATGGAAAAGGAGCAAGGAAGGAAAGGAAAATATATAATACTTTTGGGCCATGTTCGGACTAGGTACTAACTAAATACTTTACATATTATCTCATGTATTCCTCAAGAACTACAGAAGAGTAAATTGAGGTATTGGGCATAGCAATCCAGAAAGAGGGCTACATATTCACACAAGTAGTGGAGGTAGCTTCAAACTCATGCAGTATAGTAGCTTCATTCTAAGGCTGAGTCTAAGCTGCATCTTAACTCTATATTTCTAAATTATGAGTTAAAATTTTGCATGTTTTTAGTTGTAAAGTACACATAATTCATTGAAACTTTAAAACCAACATATAGCTGCTAATTGAAATGTAGCATAAAACAAACTGGGCCCCCCAAATATACCAACATATTACCTGGCTCTTGGGCAACTGAAATCTATATATGTTACAATCATTCTCAGCTTCTCAAGTCCACATTGATCTGTTATTTAATAAAATTATATTTCAGATCATAGGACTGTGTATCTGCTTCTATGATACTTCACAATATTTACCCAAATACTTATCATTATTTCATATGTGCTAGAATTACTGTCTTGAACTCACCTGCCACCTTCAAATACATTAATATGTCTTTTTCATTTTAAAAAGTGAATATTCCTCACATATATATCAGTTATAAATTGAGGTCTACAAAAATGAATAGATGGGCTTCTATCTTTAAGGAGCTCACAACTAAGCATGTTTACAATAAAAACTTCCTACTAAGTGCTCTTAAGGAAGGCTGAAACAACTGGCTAGAAGGCCTGGAGGAGAGATTCCTTTGGCTACATAGATGAGGCTGTTTCACAGAATTCATATGTGAGCTGTGCCTCAAGGAATGACACAATGGAAAAACTTTGGCTGCTATTTGTTGACTCTTTACTAAGAACCATAATGTAGGCTTTTTATATATTATTTTACTTAGCTATTCTAAACCCTCTACCCATTCTCTGAATAAAGTAAATCAATTTGTGAAATATCATATGATTAATAAATGAGGAACAATCGGCTCTGATGGTAAAGCCCATGTTTTAAATCATCTCATCTTTTCACAGTGGACAAAGACAAACGGACATTGCAGGGTTTGGATAAAGCCCAAAGCATGGCTGCCAAGAAAGATATGTAGTTTACAAAATGGTGAGTTCTCAGCTGGGCATGGTGTCATGTTCTTGCAATCCTAGCAATCTGAGAGACTGCAGCAGGAGGATCATCAAGTCTGAACCTGCCTGGGCAACTTAGTTACTTAGTGAAATCCTATCTTAACATAAAACATAAAAATTTAAAAGGGGGCAGAGATATGGCTTAGCATGAAAGTTCTAGTTTAAATTTACAATACTGGGGGGAAAACCACGAGTTTTCTGGTGTGTCTAAAACATATTATGGTGAGCAGTTCACTGATGAGTGAGCGATGAAACTGAAGGTGGTTGCGGTGCCACAGCCCAAGTCTCTCACACTGCTAGGAGACTGGCAGAGTGGAAAGCTACATACAATTACTCAGTGATCAAAGGATAAGAAACAGGAGGAGTGTCTCACATAAGCAACTGAGTGTGATGATGCCACCTAGTTAAGGAACAAAGAACTTGGTGACAGAAGGACCTGAAGTGCTCAATTTAAGCATATCAAGTTTTAGATGCCTGTGGGATTTAGGTAGGGATATGTGATGAGAAATGCAACCAGAAGCTGAAAAACCAAGCTAAATAAGGAGGTATAGATTGGAAAGTCACCAGAAGATCAATAAAAGCTTTGACCTGCTGCACATTGGAAATGATTTGTCACCCAAGGAAGGAAGATAAAAAGGGAAAGCAATGACACAAAAAGCGACCAAATGGGGGAAAGAGAGAAACAGAAACCAGTAAAAAAAAAAAAA
>NDGM011137956.1:0-11358 GCA_002564305.1 Octomys mimax | reverse complement strand
AGTGTTTGTGGACAGGATATCATGTCTGCATCTTGTACAATGAATAACCACTAAGAAGACAACCATGTGCGATGTATTAATTATTGAAATTGTCCTAAAATCAGTTTTGAAACTGTCTCATGGATACTTGTTTCTCAATAAAATTATTTTTAAAAATAAAAAATAAAATAAAATAGTATATGTAAGTGTGTAAACTTGGCAAACAATAAAGAGGGATATCAAAAAGATATGGGCCTGTGTTTGCCTTTGTTCACTTGATGGAAAGGAGTCGGAGTCGTGCTGTGAGACAGGTTCATAATATTCGCACTGCGCCTTTCTGTAGGAGTGCACTTGTTTCTGGAAGTACTTCTTTATCTTTTAAGTTGGAGGTCAATTTTAGTAGGAGGACTTAAAAAAGTTCTCTTTTTCTTTCTTCTTCCATAAAGTCCTCCCTCTTTTATTTTCTCTTCCTTTGCCTTTCTTTTGATTTCTACTCCTTCACTATCTTTGTCATTGCTTGTCATTTCTTCAGTCTTTCTTGTTTTAAATGCAGTACTACATATTTTTATCCCCAATAAATTCTGATTCACTCACAATAACGTACTATTCTCACTCAGTCCAATGTTCTGCTATTTGATATACTCATATCACCCTGTTCTTTAGTAATAATTCAGCAGTCAGTGTGATAATGTTTTCAAAAACTAACTTCTTTCATTAGTAGAGCTTCAGTGATTAGAAGGGAGACAGAAAATTTCTAAGGACTTATTTCATGTGGTATATGATCTATCATTGTACGGTAGATATATGACCTAACCTATGACATGTATGCGACCTTGTGACAGTATGGAATTTTGGTGGCACCACCTTTCAACTTTCAAACTGGAGTAATAATTACAGTTTATAATCCAAAACTAGATCGTTACTGAGGAAAAGTATGTGAATATCCTATGTATTTGAGTCATGGATGTAATTATTTGCAATCTACCAGAGAAATTTAACTGGATTTTAATAAAAAGGATGCTTCATTTCATAAATCTCCAAGAACTCCCTATACACGAAGTATCCAGAATGACTGAATTATCTCTTTCAAATCAGTAGATTCATAGCAAGAGAAATGTAAGCAGCACTTTTTCAATTCTGTCTCCAGAAGATCTAATTTAGTTTCGAGATGAGATTAGAAAAACAGTGCCAGAAAACTGTGATTTCATAGCAAATGCTGCTCTCAGGAGAGGAAATTTAAGCTTCCTCTGGGAGAATTGTTTACATAGCAATTAAACCAGAAATTCCCTATTACAATGCAAATATTTCTACCCATCATTAATCATGTTTTTTTCTAATGCATGCAGCAGTAGAAATTCCCACAATGCACTAGTAATATATAGAGGGTAAGGAACATGAGAGAACAACTTCTCTCCCTAAACTTTACTCTTGCTGCATTTCAAGCAAAGCATTCTAATTAAACATGACATCTTAAGACAAATCAAAATGCACTTCTTTTTCACCAGTGTCTCACTCTGTAGTGCAGGTGGCCTATCACTCACTAGGTAGCCCAGTCTGGTCTCCAACTTGTAGTGGCCCCCCTGGCACAGACTCCTCAGTGCTGGAATTATAAGATCCACCATCTCACTCAGCCCAAAATATGCTATTTACCTAATCTTGGGGGAAAACATCTAGTGCATCAGACTCTGGCTTGTTTAGACGCAATTACACCTGTCTAGTACGTATTTAGGCAAAAGTGGTGGGGGCTGTGACAAGAGCAAACAGCACGTAGTATAACTCGAAGGCTACAAAGAGAGAAGACACTTGTCTGAAACCAAGTTTGAATCTAAGAACGCAGGACTGCTATGAAAACATGGAATTTCAAACCCACTACATTTATCTTGCGTCAAAGACTCTGTCATAAGGAGATAAGAAACACTTGGGATTGAGAGAGAGCAGAGACCCAGCTCTTGACTGTGTCTGGCCCTGGGTCCTGGGTAACCCCAGGATGCTTTGCGGCATATTCTCCTGCTGCTTCATTCCTGGGCTCACCCTGCCCTCTACAATGCGTGCATGTCCATGGGCCACTTATGTGTTTCTATCACCTAGAAGGATAAAGGGGATTGATATCATGGAGAAGTATCACATTTTAGTGTTTTCTTCATATTTGCTACATAATTTGTTTAAACATTTGAAAGCATACTAGTGACATTTGACAGCCCTATGTCATTTTTCTTAATTTCATTTACATCCTTTTCTTTTCAGAACTAACTACTGTCTTTAATTTTTTGTACATCCACAGACAACTTAATATTCTTTGTACACATTTATGGATTCATAGACTTATAAAGGACTGTTTTGTGGTTTCATTCTTTGCAAAATTGTATTGTGGACATTATTCAAATCTTGCTTTGTACTATATTTTGAAATTCATTCCTGTTAATAATTTCAGTATTGGTTCAGTTGCTTTACCTATGAATAACAATTAATTATGATTATCTATCCATTCTCCCATTAATAGATAATAGAGTTGCTTCAAGTTCTTATTATTACTAAAAGTGGAACAATGAACACCCTCATTCAGAGGCATTAATTAGAATTAACATAGAAGTATAACTACAGACTCATAAATGTACACAACTTTACATTTATTGAATTTGACTATATTACTTTATAACACAAAATATAATTTACATAACCATGAAAAGAATATAAGATAGTTCATTTTGCTCTTTGCCAATACTTAGTTTTATCAGATTACTTTTTTCAATTAAATTGCCTTCCTTATTATGTAGGATTTTATTTTATGTGTTTTTAAATACTTATCTTTAATTTTGCCTCTTTTAGGAAATCTCTCCAGCAAGCAAAGAGTAAATGTTATTTTTTCTGTGTGCTTGTGTGGGGGGCAAGTCAGTGTTTCAACTATGCTGCTAGAATGTGCTTTTGCCTACTCTTAATTTGTTGCTTCTGAATGAAAAATATTTTGTGTTTCTTCTCATTCTGTCACCCATGACATGATAACTATTTATTGAATTAATTAGAATGATGAAAAAAACCCAAAGGAACAGTATAGGAAATTGTCTTCTCCTGAGAAAGGATTTTATTTTTTAGGTATGAAATGGTCATCATGCTAATGGGTATAGAATAAGATTCAATTACAACACAACCCACTACTATAAATCTTTTAATCTAGGACAATGTTCACAAATACCCATAAATTGTCTACACATTTTGCCACTTTTTCTTGTATGGTCAGATACTATTTAAATATTTTGTTAAAATGAAAGGACATTTTCACACTAACACTTGATTCATAGTTTTCAAAATAAAATCACATTTCTTTTACTCTTTGTACATTTTATGTTATTAAGATATCCATAGGCAATAATAGTTTTTACAACATACTGATAAGATCTAGTACAGGTTTTGGGTGACATCATTTACAATGAACCATAAGACTTGAGTGTCTTATGTGTCCAACTAGTTAGGATAGATTTTTAAATTTGCTTTTATTAGCATTTCCACTTTTACTACTATAAACAGCTAGCCAAACATAAATGTTACTTTAAAATAATTTCCCCCAAAATTGTAAAATTTAGAGGCAATAAAGAAGACATGGTATTGCAAATCGAGTCAGCAGTTCCTTCTATTTTATTGTGTAAGCAGATCTGTCTGTTTAGCATGTAATGAAGCATAATATTTGAATTGAACCTTAACCTTGAAAGAATCGTAGTTGTATTACTTTACAAAGATGCTTCATTACAAATTATAGTCAATTGCAAGAGCCACCTGAGCAAAGTTAAATTGACAAATGGAGCATACCTAATATTGTAGCTAATTTGCAATATAATACAGATTGGTACTAAAAATAATGGTCATGCAGGCACAATATTTGGAATTAAACTCCCTAAATTCTTATCAACGATGTGAGTTTATGTAAGTTCTATTGCTGCTATTTCATCTATAAAATGAATGATCTTGAAAATAGGTCCCTGGGACCAAACAGTTTCTAGAGGTCTTTCATCTTTTCTTTACTATTTTTAATTCTTTTGTTAAACAAGCTTAGAAGGCAAACATATTAATACTTTGAAAAATCAATTTACTCTAAATTGCAGAGGAGAATCTAATTTAGGAGCTAAGAGAAAAACTGGCTTATAGGCCCTTAGCAAACATGTCACTACAAAAAAAAAGCTAGGTATAAAATATAGGTTAAGGTTATGTAACGGTGACTATATGATTCTTTTTTATGAGCAGAATATGTTTATTGAGAGAAAGAAAGCTCCTGTCCCAAGAGAGGGACAGGAGGGGGGTGGCCCGAGCGGGTAGTTCCACCAAATATATGATTCTTGACATTGCTCTTCTCTGTGTAGTGAAAACCTCTTTGGAAACAACATCTAGCTAATTAAGAGTTCTGTAGAGCTGTGAGAAATAGAGGAAAACGAGTTGCAGATGCCTACAAGTCTTAAGAAAGAAAACCAGCACAAAACAGGTTCAGGGACCAATCTTTTTGACATTCGATGTTTCTCGGCATGTGCTACTCAATTCTTTGCCCTAGTCATTTTTGGTAGTTGTTACTTGGTAAGGCTTATTTTGTCAGAAACAAAAATCTGGGTGCTTGTGTATTCGATGACACTATATGTAATGTTTCTTTTAAGAAGTCATCTTTTACTAATCATATCCATATGAGCGATCAAAAAATAGCAGATTTCCATCATCATTTAAAGAGGAGAACTATCCTACTGCTAGTCAAAGTCATTTTTCAGTGTCTATATGACTAATAATGACCTGTCTGGCACTCTGTTGTATGTATCTGTACCACCAGCTTTGTGTTTCCACTCAATGAGAGCCTGGCTAGGGATTCAAAGATTTATTACAATGGTGCAGATTATATGGAAATATAAATCGGCTTAGTGGTCTTGGGACTTCATGCAAGCCAAAAAACTACCTCACATAAATAATGTGCAGTGAACAGAAAGCTATTCACAAAGGTATTCTACAGGAAGAAAAAAAAATGTAAGCTTTTTTTATTAAGGTTTAGAAAAAAAAAAAAAGAAGAAAAGTGTCCTGCGAGATGTCCTGAATCACAGCCGGCTCATAAACCTCAGCTTCTCCTATCAAGCAGTATTTAGTCGGAGTCTTCCTTGTACAAGACGTCTATTGACAATCAATGTACACAAGTAGAAAAAGTGCCAAATCACTTCAAAAAGAAGTCATACCCAAGGATTAAATATAAAACTATTTGTGCGCTTGCCTTTGCAGCATCAAAGTTTGAATTCACTGACTGTTGCAATAAGCAGATTATCAGCACTAAGATGATCCACCAAGTTCAAGCATTCACCTCCATTTCCCTGCAGGTCAACTTTGGGGATGAGTTAGGTCCATATCTGAGTAAATCTGTACCTGCGCAAGTTTGGTTGGATTCATCTTCATTGCTCCCGCAATCATTAGCTCCATCACAAAGCCATCTCTTGGGGATGCAGCGATTATTCTGGCATTTAAACTGATCCTCAGGACAGCTATGATTGACTGGGATTGAGGGTGAAGCAGACTTAATCATTTAAAATTGGATAAACTCACAAATATTTTGAATTATATTTACAAAAATGTTACAGAAATTATTGCATTACAATAAATAGTATGACTTTTGCCTTTCACTGTCTCCAATTTTATAGCAAATATTAAGATTCTAGCTTTGTTAAATATAACTTTCATAGCAGGCATCAAGTAAATCAATGTCAAAAAAATGTATTCATTTTTAATGTTTCCACTCAAACCAATAAGATTTCTGAATTTGTTTTCCTTCTGTTATCTGAAGTAGCGACTGAACCAAAATATTGTTCAGGAGACTTTAAAATTAACCTTATTGTAATGTTTAATTTAACAAATTGATCTCAAAATAATTTTATCATATGTATATATGATATATATAATATATATGATATTGATTTTATAAAAACTGCACATCTACCTAAATATTTGTTTCAAAAATTATTAACTAAACCTAATGTGATTTCACTTCATCCAGTGTTCTTGGGACTGGAAAGAAAAATACAGAATTTAAATTTGTAACACTTATGACATAGAGTTGATGGTAAAAACAAGATTCTATATAATTGTAATAACAAAAAAAGTCATTGGAACTTTTTTCCCCTAGTACAAATAGATAAACACACAACTCCAAAATATACTGAAGCCAAAAGCAATCACCACAAAGGAAGCTGTTCATAGCTAAGGATTAAACTTCCAATATCTAAACACAACGGGGGAGCACCCTAGTGTCAACCATTCTTAAGTATTCTTCTGGGCTTCTAGATACATGCTCTTTAGTATTTGTTTCACAATTTCAGCATTCTTTTAAAGTAGTTTTTCTTTTTCCCAGCAGTTTCAATTCTGCATTATCAAACTGCATTTTAGTATTAGCTTTATTTAGAATTTGAAAAACTCATTTTTATCACGCTGTTGCATAGAAAATGTGTACATTTTCCAGTCGGTTTTTATAAGAAACTTTTCCTTCAAAGTAGTTCTAGTGATAAAGTAGTTTTACCACTTTTAGAAAGTTTTTATTCATGTAAAGGTAAAAAATACATAAAGGGAGAAAAGACTTATATTCTATTTTATTGGAGCATGATTAACTGCTTTTATCCACTTCAGGGACTTGAGCAAAAATATTGTCCATGAGAAATAAAACTTCACACAATATATCAGAGAGAGGAACAACATTTAAAACTTGTAATATTTTGTATAAGCATTTCAGTGAAGCCTAACAAAGGACTTTTGCAACTTTTATCAGTAAGGTAAATAGGAATTCAAATATAGTTTTGTGGTTAAAATTGAGACAAAGAAGGACAGAAAGTACAGTACTAACAGAAGTCCAGGTAGTTGATTTTGAGTGTTCAAAATCTAAAATAGTCCTCTGAAATCACTTACGTAGTGCTGTATTTTTCTTCTTGTTTATTTCTGTTTTTGTTTTTGGCAGAACCAGGGATTGAACTCAGACCCTTGAGCTTGCAAGGGAAGCACTTATTCTACTGAGCCATCTCCCTGGCCCAGTGCTGGAGTACTAACCATGAAGCACTTGATCTACAATGTCATGCAGAAGGACTGAAATATTCAGAGAATGCCCTCGTTATTACGACAGCTAGAGATGTCTCATGGTCATCACCTATTATGTAAGCATCCGTTCTTGCATGCACCAAAAGCTATGGGAGGTGTGGAGACTAAAGGATTAGGCAGCAATGTGCATCCATAGGAAAGTAACATTAGGCGCAGCATGTGAAAATCAGGTAATGATCAGATGGTGGGGCAACTGCTATAAGGAAAATATGTGCAACATGTGACTGCTTAAGTCCAACTTGACTACTGAGTTTGTGGTGGTCAAAAGTATCTTTCTGGGGAAGGTAATGATGAACTGCTTTTAATTCCATAGTCTAGGAACAGCCCATGTATTGTCACAGAGAAGCAAAACAGAATATTTTTGGAGGTCTACTCATAATTTAAATTTATAACCACTAGCATGTAAGTTGCCCTACACGCTAAAGGCTAAAAATATAATTATGAGGCATAATAGAAAGAACAGATTTTCAGCAGCACAGTTATTGAAATAACAAGAATATATTGTATTTTATAAATAATACTCTGGGAGCACTGTAGAAATAGTCTTTAAAGGAGGGATGGAAGAGGGACTAAAGGAAGAACACTTGCTGAGTTCATCAGAGGTGGGAAACTAACCTGGTCAACCCAAGTCAAGAAGAGGTGAGATTGAACTTAACTAGATAGGAGGTGCAAGAGATTTCTTTTTCTTTTTTCTTTCTTTCTTTTTTTTTCTTTTCTTTTTTTTTGACTGTACCAGGGATCAAAACTCAGGACTTCAAGCTTGCCAGGCAAGCACTTATTCCACTGAGCTATCTCAGTTTTTGGTATGAGGAATTGAACTCAGTATCCTGCACTTGCCAGCCAGGTGCTGTCATACTGAACTATATCCTTAGTCTTTGCAAAGTTTAAATTGATTTTTTATATCTTTAAATTGAAATATTCTTTCTTTCTTTCTTTTTTTTTTTTTTGGCTAGCTCAGCCCACCCTGAAAGCGGGGCTGGTGCTGGCGCTGCATGTGGTGTCAGGGGTGGCACCGAGGTCCACTGTACCTGCCTAAGCTTGCCTAAGCAGGTGCTTTAGACCACTGAACTATCTCGCTGACCCAATTCATATATTCTAAGAGGTCTCCTCTGCCTGACCTCAACCACGCATAGTTGTAATAACACCTTAGAACAAGAAGAGATATGAGTTATGGGGAAACTGAAATGATACATAAGGGTAGAAATGGAGAAGAAAAACTGCTAAAAACAATGCAAATGGGGCCCTTTGTGGTCTAACCTTTTGGAAAAGGATGACTAAGAAATAAACTAGTTCAATTAACATCAAAGATATTCTCACACACTTCTTTGATAATTCTTAGGAAACTGTAGCTGAAGGATGACTTGAAGGAGAACATACAGCAGTGGATCGGGTCCTCATCGCTCCCATCGAGGCAGTCGTCGTCTCCGTCACATTTCCAGCGGGCCTGGATGCAGTGGCGGTTCTTGCAGCGGAATTCTCCAGCTTTACACACGCGAGGCAATACTTCTCCAGGATTAACTGGGGATTAAAAAAAAAAGTTCAAGACCTGTGAACAAAGCTATCTGTGTTCAGTTTATTCAAATGTGAATTTTATCCTTTTTGTTTAAGATGCCTTATAGACATGAGGTCACGGGGTACTAGTCTTTGTCTAGCATTGCAATTTTCATACTGCCCTTCAGATACATCAGGTGGACACAAATGACAAGATCTTGTTTTGTTAAAAGCTAAATATTTCATTATATCTATATACATGTGCACACACAGAAATGCATACACTTTCCAAGCTGAATCTTGAGGAAATTAATTGGAGTGTAAATCAAAGGGTACAAAATTACAGATATGTAACCTCAACCAGTCTGAAAACTTGTCCTGTCATCAGATCTACCATCACAATACTTTAAGGTATACAGGAAATTTGTGACAACTAGATTTCAGGTGTTATTATGACAAAAACAACAACAATAAAATTAGAAAAATAGTAAAAAATTAATTCATTAGTAGAAATCAGTTTACTATGAGTGCCAAAGCATCCTGTTATTCATCTTAAATATATAGAATGAAACCATGACTGGGTGTCCACTGTGTGGCCTGGGAACCCAGCATGGTGGTGCATAACTGTAATACTACTGCTGGGAAGGTGGAGACAGCAGGATCTCTATGAGTTCAAGACCAGCCTGAGGGCTACAAGAGTGGGCACAAGGCCATCCTAACTGCATGGCAAGACACCGTCTCAAAAACAAAACAAACAAAGAAAAAGCCAATGACTTGCCTAAGTTTAAATTAATTTTCCACCCAAAAATGTATGATATTAATATGAAAACTTGAGTTTCCTATATACATAGAAGTCAGTATGGATATTTCTCAAAGAGCCAAAATTATAAATTCCATATGAGGCAGGTGTCCCCTTCCTAGGTGTGTTTCTTCCACAGAGAACATGTGACATCATACTGCAGTAATGCATGCATGTCACTGTTTAGAGCAGCACAGATTGTAACATCTAAAACCTGGACTCAACCTGTATACCTATCACCAGATGCCTGGATAAATAAAATGTGGTATCTGCCTATCTATCTATCTATCTATCCTTCAGGAAATACTGCACAATTAAAAGAAGGACAAATGAGAAATTTGTAGGAAACTGGATACATCTGGAGAATATAAGTTTGCAGAAGAGAAGTCAGACACACAAGATTGAATACCATATGGTAGTTCACATTTGAGTAAAGCAAAGTACAACCTAAGAGAAAAATAAAAGAAGGAAGAAGGTGACAAGTAGATGGATTGCTTGTAAATTGGAAGGGGTCCAGGGTTGGAGGAACAGGAGAGCGATGGGAGACAGGAAAGACAGTTCAGGTAGAGCCACCTAATTACCTCAGCAATATGCACGTCTGTGCCCTAAATAAGAGCCAAGATCAATGGCATTAAAAGACATAAAAAGTGAGTAACGGGAATTAGAGGGAGAAGGAAAGGAGAACAAAGAAAGAAACTAGCTGTCTTCTGCACACATCCCCATGCCGAGATGGGTGCAATGGCATGCACTGCAAACATGTAGTAACAAAAATTAGAGAAATTTATGGTTTTAAAAATATGAAATAAAAATCAATGAGGCATAATACAGGGAATATTGTAAAAAAACAAAATATAGTTTCAATTAAACATGCAGAAAACAGAAAAGCAATAATGTATTGGCAGCCATCTCAGGAAATGGGAACATTTAAGCTTGTCTGACAGTAATATTTCTGCTAACAATCTTAAACAGTCATGCTCTGTGTCCACAGGTCCCCCAAAGTCCTCATGAAATGTTACATGGGGATACTGCAGAGTGGCTGAAGCTCAGATGAGTGCTTGATTCCCGGTGCAGTGATGGGATTAGGGTGCTGTAATGAAGGGTGTGTGAAGGCTGGATCAGTCCACTGTGATGGCACCAACCTAATCCCAGCAGAACGGGTACAATATAAAGGACAGAAAGAGTCTGTCACTCCTCTCTCCATTGTTGCTTTTGTTGTCTCCTGTTGCCCAGAGCCATTGCCCCTCTAGCATGTGCCACTCCACCTTGGGGTCAGCCTGTTGTGGACTAAAACCTCCACAAGCTGAATTAAACCTTTCCTTCTAAAACTTTGGCTGTCAGCTGTTTTGTCTTTGAATTGAAAGAAAATTAACTAAGAAAAAAATGTTTTTGTAACTGTCCCCAGAATAACACATCATGTAATACTACTTTATGTTAGATTTGTAGTTTTGCATTCAAAAGGAGTTCATTCATCTTAATTGATTATTATGATACCTTGAAGAATTCTACCACTTTCACACTACAGACAAGTAAACTCGAATTAAGTGATCTGGAAAGACAGAAATAGCACAAGTTTTGATGGCTGTGTTTGTTTTGCAGGACTGTAAGTGGTAAAAATCTCAGAATCAGTGAAGTATTATAATATTCAAAATTACGTCTTTACATATTGGAATATTTTCAGATATTCATGTTCTCTAACACAATGGCAGAAATTTAGCTGAGTTATCCATAAATTGAAAAGTATTTTCTGTCCATGTGGTAATATTGAAAGAAGAGATTTATGTTTTGGTTTATGCTGCGCAACAGAAATAGCACAATAACCTTAATTGATCTCAAGCTGGCTGGTCCTTGGGGAGAACGAAAGCCAACCTGTTCATTACTGTTCTAATGATTTTAAATTTAATTTTGAATAAATGCTTTTATCTCAAAATATGTTGTAAAATTTGCACTTCAAGAATAAGTTAGAAAAAAAAAAAAAAACTAGGGGCTAGGGAGATGGC
>NDGM011137953.1:0-10008 GCA_002564305.1 Octomys mimax | reverse complement strand
GTGCTTTGCCAAGCTTGTTCCAAGTAGGTGCTTTAGACCACTGAACCATCTCGCCAGCCCTATTTGTATTAACTTCTACCACAGAGAAGTAAAAAAAAAAAAAAAAAAAAAAAATTGCATGCAAGCACAATGCTGGAAGTCTGGTTACTAAGGATTCTTGTGGATGAGCTCAATACACCAAAATTGAAGGATTATTGAAAGTTAGGTGGAAGTGGAGAGGGAGAAAATGACTTTTTTACCTATTGTGAAGCAGAATGGGAACTATTTATGCTAGAAATCAGTAAGTCCATTACAGGAAAATATATGTGGATAGAGTAGAGGTGCTGGGAGAATCTTCACAAAACTGAAGTCAGCAAAGGAGGCAAGAAGTAGAACATACAGGATCTGATGGGGATTTGTGACTTCTTAGATTAAGGAGAGAGAATTAGTGATTAACATAAGTTCAATATTTGCTCTCCATAACTTTGTACTTTTTGACAGTTGATTCTTTCGTTTAATCCTAGGGAAACTTCCTAAATGCAATGGAAAGTCCTTCTTGCATATTTTTGTTTCAAAATGTCACCTGTCAGTGACTAAAGGTGGACCTTCTAGCACATCATTATCACATAAAACCCCAATATCATTTTAAATGATAATTGTGTAATATCTTAAAGTCATGGGAAATAATAAACATTTAATATTAAAGTATTTCACATGAATTTGCATGTTGAATCTTCAAATATATCCTATAAAGTAGATATTAGTATTATTTCCATGTTTCAGCTAAAGAAACTGATATTACATTGAGGCAAAATAATTTTCTCAACACTTCACTAAATGGAAGGCAAAATTTATCTGGTTATTATATCTGACTCCAGTCAAATTTTCCATTTCTATATAACAAGCATATACAACTTTGTTCTAAATTTAAAGCTGTAAATTACGGTTTCAAACATATCTCTTAAGAAACACAAGAAGTAAAATAAGAAAGTAAAGAAGAGTGAAAATTATAGTTACATTTTTCTTCTTATTCATAGAATCACAAGCCATATCTGATTAATCCAGTAATAATCCACTGTCATCTTTGATATAACAGTTATGAGAAAACAAATATAAAGACCATTATTTCTGTACTAACTTGAATGTTGTACTAGAAATGAAAAGTAAATGGGCATGAATTGTTATAGTTCAGCACACACCAACCTACAATTCAATGTAACTCAGTTATATTTATTATCTTTAATTTTTTTAGCCATGTTTATATTTCTCTTACCAGTGTAATCTTCACAAGCATTATTATATGAACGTCTTTTTGGAATCACTGTAAAGTATGTTGTTCCTTGTATAGAATCTCGTTTAAAAAAATTACCATTCAGTGTGACATCCATTGCCATTTCAACCTTCTTTTTACACATACATTTTATGATGGCTAAAGGACAGAAATATTGTCTGTCAATTTAACTATTAGGTTATATGAAGTCATAAGAAAAATACATTGAACTATGTCAAAAATACAAAACTTCCTTTAATACACTTTGAATTATCACTGCATATGACTTTAACACATAGGTATACATACAGAGACATACACACAAACACGCATACTCACATTTATGCAATACCTACATATACTGATATCTTAGCAAGAAATAGGAACATTAAAGAATACAAAAGTAGAGTATGACCAAAGATAACTCTGTAAGATATACAACAGCTCATAATAGATCATGTTTGAGTGTAGATCTTGGTTTGAGATCCTGATTGACTCATGCCAATAATACAAGTTACAATTGTGGACATGAGAGTGTATGCATTTTTTAAGACTGTAGTTTCTGCATGGCAGTATCAAGCTTTACTTTTGTAATAATATATCAAATGTCTTCAAATAACTTAGTAATAAGTTCAGTAATACTTATTTTTAAAAATATCTACAATGTTTTTATAGATTAACATGAATCTTAAAATTTATATTTAAATTATTTAAGTAAATTGTTTATATTTTATCTTAAACTACTATTAAATATTGAAATTGCACCATTGAATCATCTCAACAGTCAAGAATAAAATTGAGATGATTTCAAAGTTAAAATTTCATTGCACATTAATGTATAACATTAAGTGTTCATATATGTGCAAGTATATTAAATTGTATTTTTCCATATATTAAGTGAAATAGTTCTAAATAATCTTATCAGAAATAAAAAATATTTTATGTGTACAACTACTGTTAAAATAATAAATATTAATATAATTTTGGCATGTTCTATAATATTACGTGGCCATGTATACTGGAGTCCACATAAACCAGAATATTATCTCTCCCAAATAATTTTTGGTATGCTCTTACCAAGTCAAATGAACACAGGGAATAAACTGAATGTAAGGAAAAAAGGGAATCCATATAAAAAGCTTCAAAATGCATGTAGCATTTTTAGAATTAAAAATATAACATTATAACATAAACCACATAATTAGTTGCTATCCTTAAATGTATTTTTATAATTGATATAGCAGAAGAAAAATATTAGTTTTTCATTGTAAAATTATATAGACTCATATTGAATAAGCAAAAAGAAATGCTTTAATAAAAATGTATAATCAACTGTTTTCCAAGCTAAATAAAGACATTTTTGATGTACAGTATTCTAGGAGTTTAGAAATAAATTATTCTATATGACCAACTATTGTTAAATACAGTACATAAATAATATTATATATTGTATTCTAGGGACAATTTATTATACTTGAACTATTTATGTACCCGTTGCTAACTTTTAAACTCAATAGTAAAAATACTTCAGGTAACACAAATGACATTTATATTCAAAGTTACTACTATTTTTGTGGGGCCTTTTACTCCAATTAAAAATAAATCCTATAAAGAAATACCTAATCTTGGCCTTTTTTGAGAGCCAGTGTATCATGGGAAATGTTTTATTTAGTAGCAAAACTTATTGTTTTTTCCCTTTTCCTAAGCATAGTGACAGAATTTATGTCAATGGACATCTAATGTCTATGTGTATAGTTGCTGGGGATCAAATCCAGCCCTTCAAGCATGGGAGCAAGCATTCTTCCATTTAGCTACAGCATGAGCCTAGTAACATGATTCTTTTCATTTGCTGTGATTAGTACTGCTATGAGAAGAAAAAGGCAATATTTCAAAAGTTTTAAAAATTCCTCTGTGTTTCTCAAAGCAGATATCCAAAGCAGCCCTTTGATTTGCAGAACAATTCAGTTCGTTTACTAATGAAGAAGAATGACGAGATATTTGGTATGTTAAATATCTCATATAATTGTCTTAGTAGAGTTTCATTTCCTATATTGATGCTTACAAAAATAAAAAGGTCAGGAATTTAAAGATGTGAGGAAAGTATGGATGAAAGAAAACATATATAAATATGAGCAAAGTATGTGGTATGTGGGTGCAAAAAGGGATCAGGGAGAAAAACAAAGGAATTCAAGGCCAGGATAAGCTTTGTATATTTTCAAAAAGTAAACCTCTCTGAAAATTTCATCTTATTCTCACTGGCTTTGGAGAATGTCATAAAGGTTTGTTCTGCCAGAAAACTACAAAAATAAGTTAGTATGCTCACAAAATTATTCTTACATGAGACTGAGAGTTTCACAGAAACTGAAATACAATGATTAAAAGTAATTTCAGAGAGGGCTGGCCAAATGGCTCAGCTGATTAAAGTGCCTACAAGCAGGCACAGGGGCAGGGGGTTTGATCCCCAGACCTGCTGTGCTGACCCTTCTCACCCCGCATGCTGCTGAGACAGCAAATGAGACTGTGCGCTTGTCTGAAACCCCAGCTCTTTGTAGGCTGTAAACAGGTGGATCACTACTTGTCCAATCTAGTAGTGAGATCCTGAACACCCTGTAAGCCCTTCCCTAAAATACAAAGAAAACAAAAACAAAACAAAACAAAAAAATGAGTGACCTGGGAATAAAAGTACTTAGCAATCCTATATTTCTAGTGCTTGGGTCTGTGGAAAAGTGGAGTATGAAGCAATTTCTTTTCAAGCTGAACTGCTGTCTGAGTTTCATCACAGGATAGCAAGAGTAAATGTAGTTTTGTGCAAAAGTCAATCATTAGATTCATTGTTGGGAGAGACAGTCAACTTCTAGCACTGCTCCTAATAGGGCAGGCCTCTTTACTTCTTATTTTCCTTGGATCCCAAGTTTCTTATTCGTACAAATAAGGGGTAGAATTACAGAATTGATAAGGTTTCACAAAATGTTGATTTTGTTTTCTCTAAAATATGCTTAGAGCCAGGGAGATAGCTCAGTAGAATAAGCGCTTGCCTGGCAAGTCCTGAGTTCAATCCCCGGTATTGTAATAATAATAATAATAATAATAATAAATATACTTACTTGGAGGTTTTTTAGGGGGTGGTGCCTGTGGGAGTCCAATAATAGGGTATAACCACTGTACTCCTTGGACTTCGTCTTTGTCTATTTGCATAATTCTAATTAAAATATTCACAGTAAGCATAAAAGTGAAACACTTCCAATACTACATAAAAACCTTATTCTTTATTGACTTGGTGTTATTTTAGTAAGGTTTGTGGATTTAAGCTCAAGTAAAGACTAACTGGCAAAAAACCCAAGAAGTTCTTGTGAATGTTTTTATAAACATATCTGAGCATACTGTGGAAAAATTTTCACAAAGAAATACATCATGAAATGGAAAATTAAGGAGCTTTTGTTCTCTAATGTTAGAGGATGCAGTAGGATTAACTGATGTTACTAAATTGTGATCAATGAGGTATAATATATCTCTTATTGATTATATTCTAATTTGGAAAGTCAAAGCACAAAACAAAATATTTCATGATGTGCAGTACTTTATAAAGTGATGAGGAATTTGTTTTAGGGGTAAACGAGTTAAAAAAGAGAGAACATCTATCTAATTATTCTGGCTTTATCACTCATCATCAGGAGGATAGCAATACAAGCTAGAACATGTTAATGATCATTCTTAAGGTCATATTTTTTTTTGTTAAAATGAAATGTAAGACACTGCAATAAGAGCTAGTTGTGCACGTGATGGGGGTAACTGTGTAAGACCTCACTCATGGAAACACTACATGCTTATTTTGTTCTACAACTGTATTCAGGATGGTCCTTTTCATTCTCACCTTCTATTGGGACCCACAAATCATGTAGCCAGATATAGTTAGAGTGATGAAATGCCTAGCAGAATGGATACTACATGGAAAAAATTAAATGTAGGATAAAATAACAATTTTTTTTCCTTCGAGAATTTATTTTAATTAAGATTTCTGGATTACTATTTAATTAAATAAAATTTAAGTATAAGAGTAAGCATGCAAAGTTAACACCATTATTAGAATTTCTTTAA
Organism: Octomys mimax; assembly: GCA_002564305.1. Taxonomy (NCBI): domain Eukaryota; kingdom Metazoa; phylum Chordata; class Mammalia; order Rodentia; family Octodontidae; genus Octomys; species Octomys mimax. The sequence continues at coordinate 4,664 of NDGM011137953.1, read as the reverse complement.
ATTTCAGCTAAGCAGGAGAGGGAGATCTATCTGTTGCATTCTGGCAATAACATTGTCACCTGGCCATGGCAATATTTCATCAGAATGTTACATCTTCCTGGGACAATGCCAGCATCATCATTTGGAGAATTTTGATATTACAAGCCTTATATGTTTCCCAAATAAGCTTCTTCAGGTTGTGTTTAGGAAAACGAATATTTATTGTGTTTCATTTGTCACTTTTATCTGTCTAAAGCCACACCTCCTGGGTGCAGTAGTGGGAGGCTGAGCCAGAAGGATCACAGTAAGTTAGAGGCCAGCTTGAGCTATATAATGATATAATGAGTTCCAGGATGGATTATATAAGGAGACACTTCCACCCCCCAAAAAATGAATTCATTTACAAATCTTTGACTAAGTGATAATGATACATAAGATTGGCTAAGTGATAATGATGCATAACATTACTCTAAGATTAATCTTTTTCACAGCACTGAATCTGCATCTATTTATCTATCTATCTATCTATCTATCTATCTATCTGTATTATACTTTCCACCTCTAAACCCAGGAATTTCAGAAGTTATGAGAATATAAAGTTATAAACTTCATATTTATATATGTAACATATATGTAAAAGTAGCTGATTACAGTACAAATATGCTAGTAAAAAAAGAAACCACTTTTTTCACTATCTATTTAAATGTTACCTTTTGAACTCTATGTCTAATTCATCAATATTGTCAATAGGCCAATTTTTTCCATTTACTTTCATCATTTGAACAATGAGTATTGTTTTATATAATATCATATTTTGGGGTTTAAATAGCACTGAGATATCTATATTTCCTTCAGGAGGCAGCACAATTCCTGTAACAGACGTAGAAATAAGTTAAATGAGTTAAATACTTATTTAAAAACAAAAAATCATCAGCTCTTTTAGTATCAATGTTTAAAACTTGCTTCAGAACAAAAAGCTACATTATGCTAAAATACAGGTGTATGTTACTGTTTTCCTCCAGGGTTATGGATATCACTAAGAAACACATTTTATCCCAAGGGGAGAAGCATCTCTTGAAGAAGCTAGACTAAGGAAATATTCCAGGTGATGGCTGGGGTTTTCCAGAATGACAAAGAACCATAAAATCCATCAGACTTTTCAAGAAAGACCATATTTTACAGAGAACATTATTTTGATTTATATGTTTGTGCTACATAATAAGATAAATAATTATATTTAACTTGGGAAATTGGCACATATATTGTGTCATATTGATCATTTCACTCCCCTTTCCCACCTACCTCTTCCTTTTCCTCCTTCCTTGGATTCCCTTTCCATTTCCAAAGTGTTATTTTTGGTCTTTCATTTATTCTTATGTCTGTTTTCTCTATATTATAACAAGCCCACACTTTGTGGCCCCAAAATTCCTTCGGTAAAAAAAAAACCTCTCCATTTATTTAACTGATCTCTGAGGAAAAACACAATTCATTTGTAAAAGAAAAAAAATGACATCTGGTGCTAGTTATGAAAACCAGAAAACAGAAGAAGATAAAGGATTATCTTGTGTTTTGGTAGATTAGAATGTTTTAAAACATTAGTATAGCTAAGAACTAGCTAAGAAATTTGGTTCATTGTAAGCCCCAACTCTAGAGATTCTAATGAGTTTGATCTGACCTGGTTCCCAGGAAGCTTAAACATCACCTATGGGATCCAGAAGCAGATTCTACACTGTATTGTGATAGCCAAGTGGCGGAAATACTACCTTTTGATAAGTTTGGAAAGATTGGAATACTGGTGGTTTTCAGGTCATCTTTAACAGTGGTGATGTCTATGTGATAAATGTCTACCTTTATTTTAAACAATAAACTTATTTTAAAACATAACGAGGGATCAATGACTTACTCCTTTTCTAAAAAGAATTTTATTTGTAGGACTGAGGATAATCACAGTAATTTTCATTCAAAATAAATAATCAGCTATTCATAAAGATAAGAATGAAAATTGAAGAATGACTCAACTATCTTGACACTAAATTATTAGAAATTTTTCAATTTTTAAATTTCATTCATTGAAGAAATTTTTAGGCCTAATATTACAGTGGCAATCAACTAATTATTAATATTTAAAAATCTTATGTTGACTATTGTCCAAGTTTTGTACTAAGTATTACTTAAGCAATCTGGTTAAATTCTCAGAAAACATAAAAAATGTAAAGGCTACACTGTTTGTTTAGAGATGTAGGAACTGAGATAATTTGGGTAATAACTTGGCCAAAGTGCAGTTGAAGTAATGCATTTTTCACTAAGACATATAATTTGTTTTTATGAGTTCTATATTTTAATTGATCATTGGTATATTAAATAGTTACCTAAAATGAATATCTTTTGTAAAATCAATATAGAATATATTAACTTTTATGTAGATAGAAGAGTTGGTAAGAACTTGTTACATTTGTTTGAACTCTGAATCTGTTCTCTTCCTGTCATATTTTTATTGTAGCTCTCAATGATTCTTGGTACGAACAAGAAATTTTTTATTGCTATTTTAAATCTTTAGAATTTCTTTGAGCTAATGAAACAGTAAGCTAGATGAATGCATATTTCAAACATCATACCTGCAAATACTATCAATACTATAGGTTATGATAATTTCAATAATTTGTTAATTAAAATGATGAAACAGATTAATTTATTTTAAAATATGTTTACAGAAAATAGTAAAGATTGAACCAAAGAAGCCATATATGCATGCTGAAAGAAATAAAGTTTAGGAATTATCATTTAATCTTACAAGATTATCTTATCATTAAAAATAGATTATGTTTTATCTATAAATAAACCTAGAAGTTTACATTGTGGAAGGAGTAAAAACAGATACAAGACAGTTATTCATTGCCTACACTATCATGATGTTATCACATTTAAATTGAAAACATCAAAATATAATTCCAGGATAAATCAGTCAATGTAATTAAAAATCTGGTAACATAATTGTGATTATAACTAAGCCTACAAAAAGAACAGTAGTTAGAAACTGAATTTACCATAAAATCCTTCGATTATTACAGCTTTTAAGAAGTAAGAACCATTATAATACTGGTCATTTTCAAAACAGTCACTGAATTTCAACATTGAAAATATTCTTAAAAATTTATCAAGCTCACCTTGTACATCACAAATGAACTTCACTTATTTTTTTATGGCTGTTGCTTTCTTTTTTGCAACAATTTTAGTATGGTTAATAAAGCTGTCCTTGAAACCCAGTCCTAGCCCAGGCCCAGTGAGTGTGTGGGAGAGCTTCCGGCCACCCTGCGCCAGTGGAACATATTACAGATCCCAGCCCAGGCACAATGTGGGTGATACCATCTTCCACCCCCTTGGGACACCACCCACCATTCCACAGCACATCCCCCACCGCACCCTTCGAGTAGGAATTTCTGCCACATTCCAGGAACCCCAAGACACAGTCCTAGCCCAGGCCCAGTGAGTGTGTGGGAGAGTTTCCCACTACGATATGCCCGCAGGACCTACTACTGGTCCTAGCCCAGGCGCAGTGTGGGTGAGACCATCTTCCACACCCTTGGGACACCTGCCACCACTCCACAGCACCTCCCCCACCCAACAAGTCGAGTAGAAATTTCTGCCCTGTTCCGGGAACCCCCAGACCCATTCCTAGTGCATGCCCAGTGAGTGTGTGGGAGAGCTGCCTCTGCCCCCTATTCCACCTTGTCCCTTCCAGGCTCAGCATAGGCCTGGCATATGGGCCTGGGGTGAAACCCTGCAGCTGCAATCCCTGCAGAGAGTGTAGAGGATAGAACCACCCAGCTAGTACAGGAGCAGAACATCTTGCCAGAGGGGCACAACAGGTCCACACCCAAGGGCAGCAGCAGGAAGGAGTTGAGCACAGCAGCCCGACGCAAGCCAGGCACAGCAGGATAAATGCAAACTTTGTAGAACTGCACCTGAACTTCAGTATGTGCTAAGGTTATAATTACAATGAAGATCTACAACAGAGGTCCAAAGACAGTGCTACACAAAATGAGGAGAAGGAATAAAATGCAACCTCAGAACCCAAGCCCAACCATAACAAGTGCAGAGGACAACAACACAGAACAAATTGGGAATCACACAGCTGAAAGCAATGAAAGAATGGCTTCTGAAATACATAAACAGCTGCAGAACAGTATAGAGGAACTCAGAATGGAAATAAAAGAAGAAATCCTTGAATTAATAACATCTGCAGTAAGCATCAAATGCAGAAACATATGGAGGAAACCCAATGTCCACCCCAAACAAGTGCAGAGGACACTAGCTCAGCTTAAATGCATGAATTTATAGCGTCGATAGTAAATATGAAACAGCAGAAATTTATAGAGGAACACAGAGCGCAATTCTTTCTGAAATAAAAAAAAGAATTCTCAGAACTCATAGCATCTGAGGTAAAGAAGCAACTACAGAAACATAGGGAGGAAACCCAATCTGAAAAAAACACTTCAGTAAAAGAATTTATAACTGCTTCTAAAGAAGACATTGATAAAAACATAGATATTAGAAAAATGATGGATCCCTTGAAAGAGCAAAACAGGAAAGAGATAGATCGCATGAAGCAGAGTCAAAGAGATATATGGGAAATTAAAATCTCAATCACAAGCTTACAAAACCATTTAAGTGAAAGTGAAGACAGA